>JAQZBX010003510.1:0-64920 GCA_029593785.1 Cabassous unicinctus | reverse complement strand
CAGCTCAATGGACTCATCCAAGTAACCTGGCGAGGAGACGACGATGGGCAACAGACATCCCAGGGAATGGAGAGGACCTGCAGCTGAAGGCAGGATAATCCTATCCACTATATCCATGGAATATAAGCCCTCTCTCGCTTGGAGGTGGAGTGGACATCACCTTCCAAGTCCCCTCAGGATGGGGGGAGGAGCTGTGGACTAGAGTGGACTTGGTGGTGTTCTGTTGTAGACATATTGTGATTCAGGCAATGGAAGAAATTGTAACAGTGAGATGGAGCCGGTGGCCACTGGACATTTTTGGGGCAGAGTGAGGAGGGGCAGTTGAAATGCTCGGGCTTTTTTCGGACTTTAGGGGTTGTCCTGAGTGGTGAAGCAGTGACGAATGTAGGCCATTTTCCATCAGAATATACCATGCAGAACTGGGTGGGAGAGAGTGTGGCCTGTGATGTGAACTGTGGTCTATGCTCAGTGGCAAGGCCCCAGGATGTGTATATCCATTGCGGGTGTAGTACCACGCGGATGGGGAATGGTTGTGAGGGGTGTTGTTGGGGGTGTGGGCGGCGGGGAGCATGGGAATCCCTGTAGTTTCTTAGTAATATTTGGGTAATCTAGGCACCTTTATAAATTGTGTACATATATATATAACAAATAACATTTATGTAAACAAATGCACATATATGCATATGTATTATATATCATTTTAGAAAAAAAATAAAAATAAAAAAATAAAAATACCAGGCCAACAATTATTTCAATAATAAGACCAACATATATGTCAAGTTAACATGCATAAAGTTCTCCCTTTTTTTTCATAAAAGTAGAATGCAAAGGGTGAAAACTGGTCTTTGTCCATTTTTTTCTCTCTTAAAAGTCAATATGGAAAAATGGTATATTGAAATTTCAAGTTAATAATGATTTACTCTTCTTATCTCAACTTAATTATCTTTCCCTTATTCTTGAATTCATTTATTTTCTCTAGGGAATGTGCTCAAGCCAGCATACCTATAAGAGTGATGCCAGGATTCCAAATTAAACTTCCTGGCTACAGAGTTCCTTTTGTTATAGACTTTTTTACATAGAATGAAAAAAACAGGCTGATCTTTCAACTTTGCTAACTATATTATCAGGCCTCCAGAAAATTCCATATGAAGTAGTGATGGTCTTCATTTTGTCAATGGCAGAAAGAGAGAGATAAAGGAAACCATGTAAGAAATCTTAGAAGATTATTATCCACAGTTTTGTCAAAATATTCAATTGGTTGATACAAGTAGGATTTGTAGTTTTGAGTCTGAGTGATCAATATTGAAGTCATAAAAAGAAGAATGAGAAATAGGAGAAGAAAGGGGAGAAGGAGAAGGTTGAGAAGAGGTAGTAGTAGCATTTGTAGATGAAGATTATAAAGACAAATGCATAATATCAGTTATACCTACAAAGATTCAGAGGTTCGTTTCCATTTTCAAGGTGGAAGACTAGAACTCCAAATATATATTCTACAAGTAAGTGTTGCATTATAAAGAAAGGAGTTATTTGAAATCACAACAATAGATATGACTTAAAGGAAACATAGAACTTCCCATTTTACTTAATATTTAAAATCTGAAAAGAACATTCCATTAGCCCTAACAATTTAAAAAGTTATTATTCCACAAAATCATAACTTTTCATGAGCCAACCAGGAATTTGAGCTTGGAAATATCCATGTAATCAACTACCAAGAAAAGACCAGCCTCTCTAAGAAGAGATGGGAGAAATGAACTGTTTCACATTTGATAATGGGTGGGAGAAAGATGTGGCCACTGTGTAAGCATGTAGGAATAACACACATAAATTTCACATAAATTTGTACAGGCAACTGATGACTAGAGTTCTAATTGGGGAAAGCACTGAGCCTTAAGTTCAAGAGATTTGCATTCACTCTTAATATCTTCCCTACAGGTTTGTACCAAGTGTACATGACAAAGACAGGGGACAGACTGGGAGACCTTCAATCAATCCAAGGAATACTGAATAGCCTGCTCCTCCTTTCTTATTAAAGTAGGAGTTGCTATTGCTTTCCTGAGTAATATGATAGATAAAATTTATTGAGATGTCCAATCATAGAATTTCTCCTGATTTCTGAAAACACAATTTGCTGTCAAATTGATGGCTATTTAGAAAGATATAATAGGCTCTTTCTAAAACCCTCTTAGAAACTGCATATTTTCACATGGCATGTGTCCTTCCTCAGTGCAATGAGTAATAAAATAAAGTTGTTCAACTACAGTTGTTCTTGGTGGTCTTTATCCAAAAGCATTGGCAATTGCTATTTTAAAAGATCTTTGGGAGTGGATGTACAACATGCATGGTAACATGAGAATTTTCACCACATGGATGGAGTCATTAATGAAATGAGAGAAATAAAACTTTAAAAATCACACACACAATAAAAGATGTAAAATTTCCATCAATAAGATAACCAGTAGAGTCCTTAGAGATAAAAAAAAAGAATCAGTGAACTTGATGGTAAGCCAGTAGGAAGTAAAACAGAAAAAAAGAAACAAAACAGAAAAAACAAAATGGGGTTGTAAAATTGCCCAAGAGTCATGGGAAAATATCAAACAGTACAATATACATATATTTAGAGCACTACAACAAAAATTGAGAGTGCATAGGAAGAAATATTTCAGGTGGTAATGACCAAAACATCTCTAAAAATGAGGGAAGACATCAAATCACTGGTTCATGAATGGTAAATGTCCACAGGAAGGTTAAATACAAATAGCAAATCAACCAAAAACAAAACACATCTAGACTCACTCTCTCAGAAGTAAAACAAGGAAAAATAGAAATTTATTAAGGAAGTTGTATTAGTCAGCCAAAGGAGTGTTGATACTAAATACCAGAAATCTGTTGGCTTTTATAAAGGGTATGTATTTGAGGTAGAAGCTTTTAGTTACCAGGCCATAAAGCATGAGTTACTTCCTTCACCAAAGTCTGTTGCCACATGTTGGAGCAAGATGGCTGGTGACACCTGCAAGTGTCAGCCTTCCTCATCCTCTTAAGGCTCCATGGTCCCAGCTTCTTCCAATATCAGCTGTAGGCTGGGATAAATCACATCTCTCTCCCAGGGCTCATTTCTTTCTGGGCTTATCTTCTCTGCTTTCTCTCCAAGGCCAGCTGTAAACTATTAGGCTAATGACTCATGTCTCTTCTGGGGCCTCTGCCATTCTTAATGGAGCCTTCTTTCTTCCTCATGTATCTGCTTCTCTGTGTATTTACTTCCCAGGCCTCCAGCTCAAAAACTCCACTTTCTCCTCTGCTGTGTAATTTTTTTTTTCTGTGTGTCCCTACCCAGCAATGGCACAGGGATAAAACATCCCACTGACATGGTCCAATCAAAGCCCTAATCACAACTTAATCAAGTAAATGTAAAACCTCTGAATCCAAGACAATCTAATATGCCCAGTGGAACAGACCATTTCACAATCATAATCCAATATCTATTTTTGGAATTCATAAACCATATCAAACTTCTATACTCCATATTCTGAATTCCAAAAAAGGCATTACAATATTAAAAAAAAACCTTAAATCATCAACATTGTAAGTACAAAATCATATCATAATCAATCTAAAGAAATATGGTTTGTCTTGGGGCAAATTCTTCTCTGGCTTTAGACCTCTTAAATTTACAAATCAATTTACCTGCTTCCAATACACAAATGAACAGGCAAAGGATAAACATTTTCTTTACCATAAGGGGAAATTGGGAGGGAAGCATGAGTCATGGGTTTTCTGTAGTTCAATAAAACTGCAGAGCATACTTCATTACATGTCAAAGTCTGTGCATCATTCTCAAGATGATGGTTTCTTCTCCCTGGGCCACATGGGGACCCACATTTTTCACAGGCTTGCCCAATGGCCATTTTCTTGGTTCCTCCCTCATCAAGCATCTGGGTGGCAACCAAAATCCAGACGACACCCCCTAAGAATGTTGGGGTGATGGTCACACTTTACTCAATCTCTGGATAGAGTCTAAATCCCCTTAGTACAGTGAGCTGGAGGCAACATTCTTCCTAATCTCTGACATACAGGCCCAACATTGTCAGAGCAATGAGTTGGTGACCTGGTCTTCCCTAATTCGTGGAGGGAAGGCTCACCACTCTCAGACCTATGGGGTGTTGATCTTAACCTCCCTAAGTCTTGGGGAATGTGCTCCATCTTCTCTGTACACTGGGGCTGCAAATATCTCCCTGAAGAGCAGGAGGGAATATCTATTCTCTTCAACTTCTGTAGCAAACTCACCCCCTTTGTACACATTGGTGAGATTCCTCTCTTCACCTGAGAAGTGTCTTAAATCCATATTTCAGCCTCCACAGTTTTTCTCTTAAAATTGTTTCTCCTTTGATTTCTCCCTTCCCTGTCCATTTTATCCCAGGCTCATAGTGATTTTGTACATACTGCTGTCTCAAAATTTTTGTTGGCTTAGCATGCAAGAAGCAAAGGTCCAAGTCATCAGACAATAAGATTTTCCAAAAGTCTTTCCTAGATAACTGCATCTTCAATCCTCATTTACAAGTCCCAAGTTTTGTTAAGTCCTCAGATGGGACACTAACATCTGGGTGATTCATTTCCAGAGGCTTAGAATTTCCAGAATAGGTTTCTGGTTTCTTTGTGCCTAACAATTCAAACCTCAGCTTATTTCTCTCATCTAGCATTTTGCTATAAGCTGCAAGGAGAGACCAAGCCACATTCTCTGGGTTTATTTAGGAAATTTCTTCAGCCAAATGTTCAGGTTCACCATTTTCAAGTTCTGCCTTCCACAGAAAATCAGGAATCAATCTTTCTAAGTTCTCTGCAACTTTAAAACATGGCTAACCTTTCCTCCAATTTCCAATAATAGTTTCATCATTTACTTCTAAGACCTTATCACAAATAACTTTATTCTCTACATTACTACCAGCAGTCTCTTCAAAGCAAGCTAAGCCTTTTCCATCAAGCATCTCACAAATCCTCCAAAAAATACCCCTTATCCATTTATAAAACCATTCCAGCATTCTGGTAATTGCAAAAGTACTCCCCCACTCTTTGGCACCAAATTCTGTTTTAGTCAGCTAAAGGGGTGCTGATGCAAATGACCAGAAACCTGTTGTCTTTTATAAAGGGTATTTATATGGGGGAGAAGCTTACAGTTATGAGGCCATAAAGCATAAGTTACTTCCCTCACCAAAGTCTGAGTTTTCTCTGTGAGCTCCTGCCCTTCAAGTGAGCAGGAAGTTAATGTGCTACTGATGTGGACTAATCAAAGTCTTGATCATAATTTAATCAAGTAAAACTGAAACCTCTGAAAACAATACAATCTGCCAAGAGGAACAGGCTAGTTTATAAATATAATCCAATATCTAGTTTTGGAATTCATAAACAATACCAAACTGCTACAAGTGCACAGTGAGTTAGAGCATATTCAGCCACTTGAAGGATATTCCCCAGCTTTGCAAGATATTGCCACTCTGCTAACATTGACATTGAGATTTCACAAACCATGCCATAGTTCTATCAATTGAGCTGCTTCAGGATCATGGAGACATGCTAAGATCAGTGAATCCCATGAAGAGGGGCCAACTGAACACACTTCATTTTCAGTGAGGTGATTTCCTTGAGCAGAACCAATAGTTTATGACTACTGTGATGGTGAATAAGGCATTCTAGGTGCCACAAATGATTGTTTTGGCTGAATTCTTGTGTTCAGAAAAGGCAAATCAATCTCTAGAGTGTATTTTCCAGGAAATATAAATTGATGCACCTTTTATGGTAAATTTAGTCCAATGTAATCAACCTGCCACCAGATAAGAGGGTGATCAACCTGGGAAATGGATATATTGTGGATTGAGTGTTGATCTCTGCTGCTGACACATAAGGCACTCAGAAATGGCTGTAACCAGGCCTGCCTTGTTGAGTGGATTCCAAGTTGTTTAGCCCATGGTATAAGATCCATCCATACCAACATGACCTCTTTGTTCATGAGCCTATTGGGCAATAACAGTAGTGACTGGATAAAGAAGCTGACTGGTATCCACATAACGAGTTACCATAGCCACATGATTATAAAATCCTCCTGTGGTAAAGGCACCAACTAGTGAGCATTCACATGGGAAACACATGTCTTCAGGTTTTGCACCCATTCAGAAATTCTGTCTACATATCTCTCTCCAAGATCATTTAGTCAGCTTTTTTTCCAATCATGTGCCTTTCACAACCAAAACACTCAGGAAAACCATTGTCCATAGATCATGAATACATATAAAAAGAAACCTTTATCCATTGATTCTTAATGCAAAATGAAGAACAATGTACACAGAGATTCTGCCCACTGGTATGATCTCCCTTCACCACTGTCTTTCAGGGATGTCCCAAGAAGGGGCTGTAGTACTGCAGCTGTCCCCTCTGAGTAGTGTTTGTATATTGTGCAAGGCCATCTTTTAAAAACCACAGGTTTTCTTAGTCCTTCGCATTTTCATATAAATTTTAAAATAACAATATCAATTTCTGGAAAAACTTGATTAAACTTTGCATTTAAATTTTACATTGTGTTTCACTGGTTCTACAGAACAATTTTTTATTGCATTTAATTAATAGATCTATTGTTCCCAAATGGCTCCCTACCAATATCATATTTCTTTAGTTATTAATTTTCTTCCATTTCCATCACCAAAATTACCTACCCACTAAATTAGAATGTCTTGGTGTTGGACCAAGTCATCCATATATTTTTCAAAATTATCTTGAAAGTTTCCCATGTATACATCTAAATACTAGCCCAATGATTAGTCTATGGTAGATAGAGGGCAAGGGCTGATCATATAAATTTCAAATTTAATATATTAATTTTTACTATATATTTATTTTTGAAATTTTTTTGGAATTAAAGAAGATATATTTCCAGTAATGCAATTCTGGATTTCAGGGAATTTAATTCATTAACATAATGTCAATAGCTAATAAGTATTTGATGTAGGAATATCTATTAGAAAACTAATCATTTGATTACTTTTCCAGTTTGATGCAATATGATTTTTCCACTGAGGGTTCATTTTTTACTGAAAGTCAAAATAATTTCTTGTAGTCATTTTTTTCATATAGATTGTTGCTCCAGAAACTTTCACTTGTTAATTTGGGGGGTGGTGGATATCATACTGTTGCTGTTCTGCTGTAGATGAGTGTTATTGTGATTTCTCATTTGGCTTCATTTGTGGACTCCATGAAGAGATATATAAACTGGAATAATTATCCAAATGCTTAATTTTCACAATGTATTATAATTGAGTAGTCAAGTCAGTTCCAGAAGTAAGAAGAATAGTTTTTCAACCCTTAAGATTTTAGAAAGTATAAACCTGAATCTCAGACAAGACAATGGGCTTTAATATTTGAATTTAAAACAGGGTGTTCTAGTTTACTCAGAGTTTTATTAAAATTGAACCACAGGCTTTCCAGGGAGCATAGCTGTGTAAAGAGGAAAGCCGCTCTACAAATTTAGGTCAATAGAGCTGCAAATCAGAAATTTCCTTAACAGAAAATATTTCCCTAACAGAAAATAAAATAATAGGGGCAGTAGAAATAAGGCAGTATATTTAAATATTAGGGAAATTATTTAAGACAGAGAAAACACTTTTCAATCATCCACTGGGTACATGTCACTTTGAGATCATAATTATTTTTTAAGATACAGTATTATAAATAAATTTTAAAATTAATTTCTTAGATAACTTATCTAGTAGTCATTTTATTTTATTACTGTTAGTCTCATTGTATTTTAAGTTTGATGGCATTATAAAAATAATTCAAATAGGTGAAGATGTGGTTTGCAATGTTTCTAGGTGATAATGATTCCAGAATTTTGCATGTCACAATGGGATTATATATTTGATCAAGCAGCTTATTGTGTGGAGTCAGAGAAATCTGAGCTTGAATCATGGTTCTGCTGATAAATTGCCATGTGACTTTGATAAAATTATATATCTAGCCTAGCATGACTTTTCATACATAGTAAGACACAAAATTTAGTTTGCCAATTGCTATATAGTTCATACAAAATGATATCCACATAATTCCTAAACCCTAGTAACCACTTAATAATATGTGGTAATTGCTGTCATAGCTTTCCTTCGTCTCAAGTTTAATGTTCATAAATTTATTCTCATGGATGTTTATTTTATATTTTCAGACTACAAGGAATTTGAGAAAATACCTTTAGCTTTTCATATTGATGGTTTTTTAAAAAACAGTCTATATGCCTCTATCTCTTCTTTATTTCTTATGTGAAATAAGCTAAAAGTAACATGACCAATTCAATAGTTTTGAAATATTCATAAAAGGAATACCTGTGTACTGAGCAGAATGAATGAAATGAATAAGCACCATACATATTATCTACCATGTTTCCAGCTTTTTATAGTGTTGTAGAGAATTCTGTAGTGGGACATGATTTGCTAGAAAATATACCTTCATTTGCAAATCAACTTCTTGCTCTTTGGAGAATATCAGTGACTAAGAATTACCAAAAAATTATATTATAAAGAGTATCAGGAAAATTTAAATAAAATATACTATTATTTCATTGACATGTACATAAGCAGAAAGTAGTAACACATGAATCATTTCAGAATATTGGTACTCCCTGGATTTATTCTCAATAGAATAATATTGAATACATATTTAATGTAATATAACAAAAATCTGCATAACTTTAAAGAAGTAATACTTTAATTCTGACTTTTGGCACAGGGTGGGTCAACTGAAGAATTAGAAGTGTCTTGAAAGCCAACTACCTGAGGGCATTCCATTGCATTCTTCTTGTAAAGCAGGATTAATCTTTTCAGACAGAGGAGTGAGGGCTGTTTCATTAGGGGAGGTAGTTATAGTTTTATTAGGTACAGCAGGGTTAATCCCTTCAAGAAAAGATTGGAAAGCAGATTCCTCAGGAAAGATTGGAAATCTGGTTACTCAGGGAAGACTGAGATTTGGTGGTTGATTTCTCAGGGGAGACTATTACAGGCTTATCTGACAATACTTATTAGAAATTGATGAGACTGACTGGATGCCAAGGTTGTAAGGTCTCTTGTTTAGTCTCCTGGGAAATTCATCTTAAAACTTCATTGGAGTTCCCAGCTTGTGGCTTGCCCTACAAAATTTCCACTTAACAATCTTTACAGTCACATTAAACAACTCTAATAAAAAATTATAATATTTACATTATATATATATATAAATGTCATTTCTGATTCCCTACAGAACTCTAATACATGATCTTTTTTTTTCTTCACACTTCACTAAATGAGAAACAGCCTGATGGCATAAGAAAGGATTTCAGAAATCAAATACTTGTGGGAAATGTCATGTTTTCACTCTTTCCACAAATTTTTTAAAAACAATTTTATTAATGATACTTGGGTGATATTTATTTCATAGTTATTTGAAATACTATGATAATATATTAATGAAATGCCATGATTTTTAAAATCTTTTTAAAAGCAGTTTTATTGAAACATATTCACAGAATATACAATCCATCAGAAGTGTACACTGAATGGGTTTTTGGAGGAATGAAAATGCTTGAAGTTTTATTGCAGTGATGAATGCAAAACTCTGTGATTTTACCAAAAGCCATGATTTTTTATTGACAGAAATGTATCTCAAAAAACACACACAAATACATTGCAGGGTATATGATCATATGAATAGAGAAGCACTGTATATTGTTATTAAGAATTTAAAAAAAATAATTTAAAAGCAATAATAATAGTAAAATATGCTGCAAAACTCCAAAGAAGCAATTCATGATATGTATTTAAAGAAAGTAAACTGATTTTAAAAAAAGAAATATCCCAGTTTTTGTTTGCAAACAATGTAGGTCTACAACCAGAACACTTTCTGGTGCCTTGTTCACCACTGTTCCTGAAGGACCAATGGAAGAGTATCATTGCCAAGAAAGAACACAACATTTTTATGAAAGGCTGCCCTGTAATACAAATTGAGATGTGAATCTAACATTCCAATTTGTAGTTTTGGTGGTTTGGAACTGTATGTACCCCAGAAAATCATGTTCTTAACTCCTGGGGAAAAGGAGACCTGAAAGTGATGGTTTGGTAAATTTTGAGTTTTCAGAAAGTGGGTCCCCAGAGACTAGTGCTCCATGTGATGGTTTAAATGAACATGTAATCAATCAGCTATTTCAGTTCAAGTCAGGATTGGAAATGCATTTATCCAAAAAAAGATTTGTGGAAAATTCTATTGTCTCATAGTTTGGAACCCTGTGTACTGCATGCAAATTTGACAAGCTTTTTTTGTGAGACCTGCATGAATGTAACCACTGTCAGCCTGTACCAAAAGGGCCACAAAAGGGACAGAGTAAAGAAAAATGATTTCAAAGGTAGAATCATGGAAGCTGGGGTATGGACTGACAACATATTCTGAGGACAAGAAAGCAGACTCCCCCACCCATGTGTGTGGAAAGGGTGAATATGCCCTAGACCTTGAAGAGAGCAGGAATTCTTCCCCATCATTCAGGAATAGTGTTACCACAAGTTTCTCAAGCTAGCTGTCACCTCAATGCTTGATGAAGGTGGAACCTAGAGTTTGACTGGCACCTTGATGTTTCATGAGGGTGGAGCAAAGAGCTTAGGTATCACCCCAATGCTTAAGATGTTTGGGCCTTAAGACCAGTGTTTGGGGAGATCATGGCCACTGCACAAGCCCTTGCAAAGAATGGGGCTGCTCATTCCTTAGAACAGAGGAGAATACACATTCCATGGCTGACTCTCAAATCTTGGAATCTAATGGATATGACCTACAGGTTTTTGGAATTTTGGGGCATCCAGTACCTCTGTTTCATTTTCAATTTCTCCCTATGGGATTGCAAATGTTTATCCTATGACTGACCCTTCTTAGTATATTAGAAATATATAACTTGTTCTTTAAGATTCATAGATTCACAGTCTGACAGAAATTGTGCCTCAGGACAGACAACAGCTTTCACTGACTTTGATGAAACTTTGTACATAACATTATTACTGAAATGATTTATGGTTTTGGCCTACGATGATGGAAAGAATATATATTGAATATGCAAAAAACCTCTGTTTTGGGGGGTCCAGAGAATGGATTGTGGTGGTTTGTAACTGTATGTAGCCCAGAAAATCAGGTTCTTAAACCTAATCTGTTCCTGTGGATGTAAACTTATGGTTGACATACCCATAACATGTATGTAGGACCCTTTGATAGATTACTTCAGTTAAACCATGGCCCAGGGTAGAACTTAATCCTCTTTCTGCAGTAATTTCTAAGTTGGGTGAATACACACAGAGAAAGAGAAAGTCATCAAAGTTAAAGCTGAAAGCAATGAAACCTGGGAGAGAAGGGAGAGACCAAGAGACAACAATATGTGCCTTGCCTTGTGACAGAAGAGTCCAATATCTCTGGCAGCCAGCCTTTATGGAGAAAACACCTCCTGATGATGCCTTGATTTGTACATTTTTCTCTGTCTCAAAAATGTAAGCTTGTGAGCTAATTAATTCCCAGTTTTAAAAGCAAACCCATTTCATGGTATCTGCTTCTAGCAGCTTAGCCAACTAAAACAGTAGTCATCTGGAAAAAAATTTTAAATTACAATTTTCACAATACAATTTTCTTTAAATGTAATACAATCCTGTGATATGAATTTGGTTGGTCACTTTTATAATTACAGCCAATAAGGAAAGGCACTGTATGCACATTGTAGCAAATATAAGACTAGTACTCTGATTTGTGCTTTCCAATATAACAGTTTTGGGTTTAGAAATTCCTTGCAGTTTTGGATTTTGATATAATTTAAAATGAGAAAAATATGTAGAATATTTATCAGAAATGAGGTGGAAATTAATACTTAAATTGTCAGATTTTTTGAAGACTCATATAGCTAACAAATGAATGCTACAATTTCTTCCTTTAATTTACACAGGGAAATTTACCCACTTTGTGCCAAATTTTTGCCATTGCTAAATCACATCAATGTCATGGATTTCATTATGCCCTACTAAGAAACAAAGATGAAGATATAATTGCATGGATTGTATTTTGCAAGATATTGCCTTGAGGTCCTATATATAAACTGAAGTGTTAGGATTTCTCAGTGATTGAGATACATAAAGGATTCAGTTGAAGAATGAGACTGAAGTTACCAAGTTTGTATTGATGGGCTTCACACATGATTTTGAGCTACAGGTCTCCTTATTTTTATTATTTCTAACAACTTATCTCTTTACTTTGGTAGGAAGTTTGGAACTGGTTGCATTGGTCTTTGGGAACTTCCAGATCCACAATCCCATGTACTATTTTCTGAGTGTGTTTTCATTCTTGGATGCCTGCTATTCTTCAGTTCCCACTCAGAAAATGTTAGTAAATTTCCTGCAGAGAATAAAGCCATTTCATTTCTTGGAAAGGCAAAATAGATGTTTCATTTTGTTATCTTTGGGACTATAGCATATTTTCTCTTGGCTGTAATGTCTTCTGATCACTGTGCAGCCATTTACAATCCACCTATTTAAGTTGACTTGCCACCCTGAGTTTAAAAGCCACTCATCTTTACTTCCTATGTTGGTGGCATTAGCTTGTATGTCCAGTACACGTAATGGCTACTTTTAGCCTAACCTTCTGTATAGCCAATGAAACTAGGCATATGTTTTGGGATATCCCTCCACTTCTTGCTATTTCTTTTTATGACACTGACATCAACCAGCTTCTACTCTTCTACCTTTTGGGCTTTATTGAGATAACCAATCTATTATTTTTCTTGATCTCTTATGGCTTCATTCTCTTGGCCATTCTCAATATTTATTCTCCTGAAGGTAGGCAGAAAATCATTTCCATGTGTGACTCTCACCTAAATTGTTTGTTAATCTATCATGAGACAATCGTCTTCATATATGTGAGGCTAAATTCCAGCTCCAGTTTAGAACATGATAGTGTCTACAGAGTTGTAGTTCCCATGCTGAATCTCATCATCTGTAGTTTGATGAAAAATATATTAGATATTAGATATTAGATACTTTACGAACCAATTTCCTTCAAATGAAAAAATTATTTGAGGGAAATTAGTTCATAAAGTATTGAGTAAAACTTGGAAGAATATTAGATATCAATCCATATCTCCTTGATTAGAAACTTGTGAAGAATGCATTATTTTCACTTAGTAAATTTTCCAAACCTTAGAGTAGAAGCAAAGCAAGCATTAGTCTGTCTGCCAATAAAGCATTTTACATATATAGATATTTTGTCATCTATATGCCTATGATTATGTTCAAACTGATCCATATTAAATATTCATTGATTAATAGATATTTATATTGTTAGTCTTTATCTAATTTGTTTTTCACTTAATATAATTACAGGACATATTCTCAGGTTATGAACTCTTGAAATAACATCACATGGTCTATTGTAAAGCCACAACACCTATTATGAAGTTAATTTCCCATTCTGGAATCCCTTTGAAGGACTCCTTAATGTTTGTTCACTTGTTCCATAATCCTTTACATTCTTAAATCTTTCCAGCCCTCTGGACATGCCATTTGCACTCTTTGTCTCAACATAAATATTCATCCCATTATTTCCTTCTCACTGTACAATTACATAAATTTATTAGATACATTCTGAAATTCACAGATATATTGAGATAATAGGGAAATATTTATTGAGTATGTAATTAAGGCTCAAGGAAAGCAAAATATATTTCAAAGAGTAACTTAGAACTGACTACTTTGTACAGTTGGACCAAGATGTGAAAATTTAGCTAGAATACTTTTGGAAATTTTTTTTTTATTTTTTTACTTTTGAAGAAGCTTTAGATTACATAAATGTAACAACAAAAATATAGGGGATTCCCATATACTCCTCTCACTTTCCACATTGACAACAAATTTCATTAGTGTGGTGCATTTGTTACAATTGATGAACACATATTTGATGCAGATTCTTGCTCATTTTCTATCTCTTTCTTTATACTCTATCTTGAAGAAAAAAAATTTTATCTATCATCATTCCTCAAAGTTTACACCTAATGAGCAAATCTTTGAAAAATGACCTCCCATTATCTCAATACATACCTGTTTATGCCTTATTTACTCTACTTTGTATATTTTTGTTCTAATATTTGTTTATTTGAAACGAAATTAGGAGTAGAAATTTAATTTTCTTTTTTCCTATCACAGATGATTGTCCTCTGAATCCACAATAACAATATCATGAAAACAAGGTAATCAAAGAATTAGATCTTAAGATAGAATTTAATGTGCAAAACAATAATTTTCAGAAGCTCAGTTTCTAAACAGTTATGCAAAAAAGTCCCTTATATATCTCTATTGGAATAAACACATGTTTGACAGCAATAAGTGTTTTAAATCTATACCCAAAGTCTTTGAGAAAAAAAAAGTTCAGGCACAAAACACTAAATATAATGTGGATATCATGCTGTCTTAGAAATCCAGCTATTTGAAATCATAACATCTTTAAATTTATTTTCTTGATTATGGTCTTTTGTGTTGATTTTTCCAGAGTAAAGGAATAAACATCTTCAATAGTATTTCTCAGTATACTTCTCTTACAAATATTAAAATGTTTACAACATTCCAGGATCATTTTGTTTTCTTCCATTCAAATCATGTTTTTGAAATATTAAGGCAAAGATTCATGATGGTTGTACCCTAGTTTATCAGTTGAGTTCCTCTTTCAAATGAACAAAAATAGTTTTTTTTAATGAGAAAGATATTAGCATTAGTTCCAAGGATGTGCTCACTTTACATATCAATATCAATATCTGAGCAATAATTCAGTTCAATGTTAGAAAAATTAATATAAAGTTAATGGACATATAAATTGCCCTATCCTCTTTTTCTCCTAGTAAACTAGAAACCAAATCTTGAAAATAAACAATGTACCTGATGTTTTATAATCAGATCAATATAGAAAAATGGTATATTTAGCTCTCAAGTTAGTAACTTTTCACTCTTTGTATCTCAGATCAATTTTCTTTCCCTCATGAAAAAATCCTATCTTTTGTTGCTCACAGAGCAGTTCTCTCTCTCTCTCTCTTTTTTTTTTTAATCACTTAGCACTGTCATCATTTAATATGTGTTGTTATGAAAGTTTGATTACTAACTATATATAGCACTACACAAACACTGTTAATTGAATAAAAGCAGGATTTTTTCTGTACACAGAAGTGTATCCCAAGGACAAAAATGTTGTTACACAAAATATATACATGAATGGTGAGTTTGGAAATGACTAATAATTAATAAGTGTATTTACCAGTTTCATACTTACTGTACAATGTATAAATGTTTTATATATACACTAACACATAATATCATCATCAACTCCAAGGGGAGAGTCTATTCTCACCTATCATAACAGATCACAGGTGAGAAAACAGAGGCATTTAATGTTAAGATTTTGCTCAAAACCACATAGACTATATTTGTGGTACCAGCATTCAAAACTGTTTCCTGACTAGGAGTCCTGTTTTAAACACTTTAATGCACAACATGAAAAGGAGGAATCATCCTTTCACTCTTAATTTAGTTATCAGGTCTTTCAACCATACTTTTGAAATAAAGAAGGTCTTTATTAAATAGAAAGGAGTATAATTAAGAAAATGGGAGAACTGGTTTCACTAGATTTAACAAATCATACAATTGGTAGAGACATGTAGAATTTGCACGTTTTTATCCTAAGTGATAAATATATGAATATATTTAAAATAGAAGTAGAAGTAGAAAAAGATGGAGAGGAAGGAAGATAAGGAAGGTGGAAGGAGACAGAGGAGAAGTAGAAGGAGAAAGAGATAGACATAGAAGAAGAAGAAGGTGGATAATTGTAAGCAGAAGAGTAGGGGTAAAATAAGGAGAATAAAAGGAGAAAGAGGGTGAAAAAGAAGATCAATATTTGGAAAGTAAAGTGGATGAAAACAGTTATACTTACATTGATTCTGACTCTCCATTATATTTTCAAGGTACAGAACTAGAGGCCCAGATACATATTATCCTGGCAAGTGTGGAATTATCCAGGGAGGACACATTTGAAGCAACCACACTGGATAAATTTTAAAAAGTTATATAGAACTTCCACTTCTACTCAGGATGTAGAGATCTCCAAAAAAATATTCTTTTAACTCTAAAAATTAAAAAATCATAGACTTTTGTGAGTCCACCAGAAAGCTGAGGTTGCAAACATGCAAGTAATTTGAAATCTAATGAAGGATAAGTCTCTTAAAGAGGAGATGTGACAAATGAACAATTTCAACTATGTCATAGGGTGGAATAAAGAGATGGACATAGTACAAGACAATATGAAGAAATCAGCTAAATTATAAAGAATTGATAAATCCAAGTTTGGGCTAGAGCATCAGTTGGAAAAAGAAGAGAAATTTAGAAAAAAGGGGTTTGCAACACACTTAATATCCTCTGTGCAGGTCTCTACAAAGTGATCTTGAGAAAGATATTAAGACCATCATCAAACTGGTACCAAACATCTTTCTCTCTAACCAAATGAGAAACTGTTATTACTTTCCCAACCACAGACTTATTCTCACTTTAGGCTGCTCTAACAATAGGTAAGATTTATTGAGATACCTAATAATAGATTTGCTCATGCATCCTGAGAGCATCCAATCTATAAAAGTCTTTTGCTTCCTTAAAACCACATCCTTATAATAAAAAAGCCTAAATTCTATCATAGTTTCTTTAGTATCCCTCTTCATTAGATACTGCACATTTTCCCATGGTTGCATTATAGTTCACTACATTGACTAATAAAGCTGACTTTTAAAAAAAATAATTTATTGAAGTATATCATTCATACATGAACATACATAAATTATAAATGTTCAGTAAACATCATGAACTTACAAAACAAACATGCATAACATCATAAAGGGCTCCCACACATCACCACCCCCAAACATCCTGCATTGTTGTGAAACATTTGTTAACAAATCAAGAAAGAACATCGCCAAAGTATTACTACTAACAATAGTCTGCATCTTCCTCCTCTACACATTTTTTAAAGGATTTATTTATTTATTTACTTTTATCCATTTTTACACTCCCTTGTTTTTTGCTGTTTCTAGGTCCATTCTCTGGGCAACTCTCTGTGTCCATTTCCTGCCCTCTCATCATCCTTCTCCTCCTGTCTTCACTGGGATTTGATCCTCAGAACCTCCAATGTGGGAGAGAAGCATCCTACTGCCTGTGCCACCTTACTTCCTGGTTTATCGGTTCATCTCATCTTGGCTCTCTGTTGTGTCACTCTCCTGTTACATCATCATCTTTCTGTGTGGCTCATGGGGCTGGGCAGCTCACCCACACACAGGGCCTGGTGGCTCACCCATACATGGTGTCTGGTGGCACACCCATGCATTGGGCCTGGTGGCTCACCCAGGGCCTGGTACCTCATCCACACATGGGGCCTTATGGCTCACCCACACACTTGGCCAAGGGCTTCACCCTTGGCCTGGTGGTGTACCCACACACAGGGCCTTGTGGCCTATGCACATTCTATATTTTTCTTTTTTTAATTTTTACCAGGAGGTCCCAGGGATCAAACCCAGGTTCCTCCATAAAGGAGGTGAACACCCAACCACCCAAGCCACATCTGTCCCCCTGCTATATCTCTTAAGTTGAACAAAGATACACAAAGTTACAGTCTTTTCCCATACAGGATAGTCATATAATAAATCAGGCTTAGTTTATCAACAGCATTCTAAAAACCAGACCTAGGGAGAAAAACTAGGTCTGGGGACATATACATGGTTTCTAATATGGTGACTGTTTAGCCTACCCTGATTATCACAAAATTAGGACAGTGAGAATATTCACAAAAAGCTGACTTGTTGAAACACAGATGTCGAAATTGGTATTTGGCTAAAGAGCATTGACAATTACTTGTTTAGAGGATCTATTAGTTAACAGTAATATTGTAATATTTTTCAGCAATGGCTAGAAGATATTACTTCATTTTAAAGGATAACAACAGTGTTATGGAATTTCTCTGTTTGGAGTAATGAAAATGTTCTTAAATTTGACTGAGGTGATGACAGCTCAACCTTGTGATGAAAATGAAAGCCACCGAGTGTATCCTTTGAATGGCTTGTACAAAGCATGGAACTGTATAACAAAGGGCATCCAGGAGTGGATGATGGACTATGGTTAACAAGACTAATATGAGAACATTTTTTCTTTTATGATAACAAATACATAATACTAATACAGGGTGTTATTAATTGAGTGGATTTGGGGAAAATACACCAAATATAAGATATGGGATACAGTTAGCAGTAATATTTTGACAATGCTCTTGCATAGTTTGTAACAAGTGTTTCAAAATAGTGCTAGATGGTGGTGGTGGGAAATGTATGGGAGCCTTGTATGATGAGATGTATGTTTGTTTTGTAAATTCACAAATTTTAGTATACATTTATTGTTTATGTACATATATATGAATGATATACTTCAATAAAATTTTATAAACAAAAAAATAAATTAAAAAAAAGATTTATTGGAGAGGATAATCAACATGAACAGATACTAAGAAATTTCTTGAGAGATGGGTATTTTAAGGTAGTGTCCAATGAAATGATAGAAATAAACTTAAAAAACAAACAAAATATCGGAAAGAAAAAATTCAATCAAGTGTCATAAGTAGAGTCTGTACAGCAATTGCAAGAATGAGTTAAGTTCTCACCATCCTCCAGTGGTTCCTGACCTTTTCCCCAACCCTCTTCTCAGAGCCAGACTTCCTTAATTCCATCATGTAGGTCAGAGTTGTGCAACTATCACCCCAATATAAATTTATAGCATCTACAGCACCACAGAAGAAACTCCATATCCATTAGTAGTCTTTCTCCATTCCCCCTCCCCCATCCTCTGGCAATCACTAATGTGCTTTCTGTCTGTATGGGTTTCACTATTCTGGAAATTCCAAATAAATAGAATAAAAAAAAAAAAAAAAGAATGAGTTAAGTTAAATATAAGTTAATAGCAATTAAAAAAAGAGAAGGAATATTAAAACTACAATGGGAAAAATTATCCTAGAGTTGTGGGACACTATCAAACAATTTAATATATATGTGGTTACAGTTCTACAACAAGAATAGAGAAGGAATAGAACAAAAGAACTATTTAAGGTCATGACTTTTCCAAAAATAAGGAAAGACATCAATTTATAGGGCCACAAATGTCAGGGTAATGCCAGGAATGATAAATACAAAAATCAAATAAACCAAACATAAAACACATTTAGTTTCATCAGACTCACTGCAAAAGAATAAATATAAGTACAGAATTATGAAGACAATCAGAGGAAAATACATATAAAACAGATGAGAAAATATAATTTTTATGAGATTATGATTTGGAATGAAACAAGTCAAAAGCTAATAGAAAGATCTATTTAAACTACTGAAAGATGAAATTCATTCCAGTGTTACAACCAACTGAAAATAACTTTCCAACTTCCAGCAAGACAAAGGAGAGAGAGATAGAGAACTCAATAAAACAAAGGAGAGTTACCAAATCCCTGCAGTGCCTGGGAAGGGCTCCCATCTCCCAACCCCAAGATATTAAACTGGGATAAGCTCCCTGGTTCACTGCAGCCAACTGAGAGGGAAACAGACATCATTCTCTCTGTCAGCTATTAAAAGGAAAAAGGCACGTGGAGTCAATGGCTTCTATTCAGTGAATTCTGCCAGCAGAACCAGCTTTGAAACTCTACTCTTGTCAGACCAAAACACAGAAAAGAAGAGATTGAAAGAAATGTGCACCAACAGGCATTATTTGCTGACCATTCTGGAAATTGCATGGAGAAAAACTGATTTTAGGCCTCTTAACTTGAACTACAGGGAGATAATCTGCACCTCCTTTAGTGAGTCCATGGACAAATTTTCATTACTGAAGTTGGACAGTTTTAGAATTTAGAATAGGTTGAATGAAATAACTAAGAGCTGTTAAAAAATTGGCAAGAAAGAAAAATAGGCAATCAGATGCCTAGACAACAGCAAAAATTACAAGTCATACTAGGAAACAGGAAGTCATGGCCTAGTCAAAAGAGCAAATAACCTGAAGAGATGTAGAATGTAAGAAAATTAATCAATAATAATCACACAAATCTCCAAAATTAATTTAAAGAATTGAAAGAAAATATGACTAAAGAGATAAAGGATATTGAGAAGACACTGGGTGAGCATAAAGAACAATTTGAAAACATGCAAAGAAAAGTAACAGAGCTTATGGGAATGAAAGACATGATGGATTAGATTAAAAACACATTAAAGGCACATAAGAGCATATTTGAACTGCTCAAAAACAGAATTAGTGATTTTGAAGACAGAACATCTGAACTGGAAAGGAAGAAGAAATTACTATACTAAATATTTATGCACCTCAGCTGAGTGCACCAAGACACAAGAGCCACACTCGGCAAACCTGAAGGGAGAAATTGATGTCTCTTCAATATTTGGAGACATCAATACACCAATCTCAGTATTGGATAGAACATGTGGACAGAGGATAAATAAAGAGCTTGAATAATATGATAAGTGTACACTTAATAGACATCTATAGAGCATTGCACCCTAAAGTAGAGGATATACATTCTTTTCAAGTGCTCATGAATCCTGCTCCAAAATAGACCATATATTGGGTCTCAAGACAAGATTCAATAAATTTAAAAAGACTGAAATTATACAACACCTCTTTGCTGGTCATAATAGAATGAAGCTGGAAATCAATAATGGACAGAAACATACATCTGGGTGAAAGATATAAATGTCAATATCCAAGAAGAACAATGCACCCCAAACTGGATAAATCCAAATAGATCTACCCTAAGATACCTACTATTCAGAAAGACAAATATCAGAGATAAACAGAGGATTCTGAAAACAGCAAGAGAAAAGAAATGCATCACGTACAAGGGAACCTTGATAAGATTAAGTGCCTACCTCTCATCAGAAACCATGGAGGAGAGAAAATGGTATGATGTATTTAAGGTACTGAAAGAGAAAAACTGCCAGTAAAGAATTCTGTATCTGGCAAAACTGTTCTTCAAAAATGAGGATGAGTTCAAAAGTTTCAAAGACAAATGAAAACTGATAGAATAGGTTTCAAAAAGACCAGAAGGGAGTGCTGCAGCCTGAAAGGAGGAAACAAAACAACAACAATGGTGCGAGACTTGGAGAAGAGAGAAGGGTAAATTAAGGGGTAAAATGACAGACAAGAGTAAGATATGACAACAGAAACCGAAAGGACAAAATGGATGAAATAAGTAATACTTTACTGTAATAACATTGAATGTTAATGGTTTGAACTCTTAATCAAATGACATTCAATATCTACATATATAATCAAAAGACAGAATGGGAATAATAGATTTTTAAATGCAAAACAGTTATAAAGGCAATTAACAAAGAAGAGATAAAAAATATGAGCCATCTATACTATTTACAAGAAACTCACCTCTGATGTAAGGACACAACATGGGTTAAAGTGAAAGATTGGAAAAATATATTCCATGAAAAAAGTAATTAATAAAGAGCTGGAATACCAATACTAATACTGGCATAAAAGGCAACCAAATAGAAAAAGAAGAAATAAAACTTCCACTATTCGCTGATATGACTCTATACCTAGAATTTCCTGAAAAATCCACAATAAAGCTACTAGAAGAGATAGAAGAGGTCAGCAAAGTGGTTGGATATAAGATTAATACTCAAAAATCAATAGCATTCCTGTACACTACTGATGTGTAATCTGAGGAGGAAATCAGAAAAAAATTCCATTTCTAATAGCAACTAAAACAATGAAATATTTAGGACTAAACTTAACCAAGGATATAAGGGAACTGTGTTCAGAAAACTACAAAACATTGCTAAAGTAAACTGAAGAAGACAAATAAATGGAAGTACATTCCATGTTCATGGATTGAGAGACAAAATATAAAGATGAAAATTCTACCTAAATTGATTTACATATTCAACACAATCCCAATAAAAATTCCAACAATCATTTCTGAAGAAATGGAAAAAACAGTAATCAAATTTATTTGGAAAACTAATGGACCTTGAATAGTCAAAAAGTTCTTATAAAAGAAGAAGAAAGTTGGAGGACTCTCACTTCCTGACTTTAAAACATATAACTTAGCTACAGTGGTAAAAACAACATGTTACTGGCATAAGGACAGACTGACCCATGGAACCGAATTGAGAACTCAGAAACTGACCCTCATATCTACAGTCAAGTGATTTTTGACAAGGTTGTCAAGTACTCCCAGCTGAGCCAAAACAGTTTATTAAATAAATAGTGCTGGGAAACTGGATACCCATATCCAAAAGAAAGAAAGGGGACCCCTATCTCATACCTTATACAAAAATTAACTCAAAATGGATACAGAACTTAAATATAAAAATGACAACCGTAAACTTCCTAGAAGAAAATGTAGGGAAATATCTTTAAGATCTTGTTGTAAGTGGTAGTTTCATAAACCTCCCACCTAAAGCATGAGCTACAAAACAAAAAATAGATAAATGGTATCTCCTCAAAATTAAACACTTTTGCTCCTCAGAGGACTTTGTCAAAAGGTGAAAATGCAGTGGACTCAAGGAGGAAAATATTTGCAAGCACATATCCCATAAGAGTTTAATACCCATGATATACAAAGAGAACATACAATTCAACAATAAAAAGAAAAACTATCCAATTAAAAAATGGGAAAAGGACTTGAAAAGACAATTATCCAAAGAAGAAATAAAAACAGCAAAGAATTGCATGAAAAAATTTTCAACATCACTAGTGTATAGGAAAATACAAGTCAAAACTACAATGAGATGTTATTCCACACCTTTAGATTGGCCACTATTAAAAAATCAGAAAACTGTAAATTTTGGAGAGGATGTGGAGAGATAAGAAGACTTATTCACTGTTGGTGGGAATATAGAATTTCATATCCACCATGGAAGACTGTTTGGCAGTTTCTAAGGAAATTGAGTATAGACTTGTCATGTGACCCAACTAAACCATTTCTAGGCATTTACCCAAAAGGAACTGAAAGCAGACACATGAACTGACATCTGCACACCAATGTTTATAGTGGAATATTCACATTGCCAAAAACTGGAAACAACCCAGGTGTCCATCAGCTGATGAATGGATAAACAAATTGTGGAATATCATGCAGTGGTAAGTAGAAATGATGTCATGATGCTTATGACAACATAAATGTACCTGGATGATGTTATGTTGAATGAGGCAAGCCAGACATAAAAGGACAAATACTGTATGATTTTACTATTATGAAATAGATATATTTTGTAAACTCATGGTGTTAATAATTAGAATATAGGTCACTAGAAAATAGAAGGACTGTAAAGAATGGAAAGCTGAAGGTTACTCTGTGCAGAATTCAAAAGATTGTTTGTAAATCTTTGGAAATGAATAGAAACCATGAAAGAATATCATGGTGTTTGTAACTAGCAGAGCTTTTACATGGGTATGACAATGGCTGAAAGTGAAAATCTAAGGTCAGGTATATTATTAAAAGGAGAGCTAAAAACTGTAATGTCCATAGCTGTGTTATTCACGTTTCCTAAAAGTTGGAAACAACCTAGGTGTCCATCAACTGATGAAAGGATTTACAAATTGTAGTGTACACACATGATGGAATATTATGCAGTGGTAAGAAGAAATGGGTTGGTGAAGCATATGACAACATGGATGAACCTGTAGGACATTATTCTGAGTGAAGCAAGCCAGACTCAAAAAGACAAGTATTGTATGAACTAAATATATTGTGTAAACTCATAGAGTTAATGGTTAGAATATAGGTTATGAGAAAATAGAAGGGTAGAGAATGGAAAACTGAAGTTTAATCTGAGAAGAATAGAAGGAGGATAGAGAATGGAAAACTGAAGTTTAATCTGAGCAGAATAAGTAAAAGGTTATTTGTAAATCTTTGGAAATAAATAGAAATGGTAAAAACACATCACAGTGTTTAGGGTAAGTCTAAGGCCATGTGCATTACCAGGAGGAAAGCTAAAAAATTAACATAGGACTGTATAACATGGTGAAAACTCATGGAAAATACAAATATGGGTGATATTGCATATATAAGACTGATTTTACAAAATATAAATACAAATAAGCTGGTGAGACAGAAACAAAATAGCATCTATGTATGGCAGGAGAACCATAAAGAGGTTAAGAGTTGATCAGGCTTTTACATGTGTTTGGTTTTTATTATTATTATTGGAATAATGAAAATGCTCTAAAAATAATTTAAATGATGAATGCACAGCTATGTGATTATACCAAATACCATTGCTGCACACTTTGGATGGATTTATGCTTTATTATTATGTAACAATAAAATTGATTTGTTGAAAAAAAACACCAAAAAACCACAACTTATTCCAGGGCTAAAACCCACTGAAAACAATTTTCCAGTGTAAAAATAAAATAAATTTTTTTAAGGAAATTTAGCATTCACAGACAGAGAGAAATAATTTTTTGCCAGCAGACTTTTCTTTAAAAATTATCCTATTATGGATATGATGACAGAAGGACACTAAACATAGAAATAAATGACACTGAAAATGCAAAAATGAAGTTAAATATATATATTTGATTTTTAAAATTCTAATTACTTTAAAATAATTGCCTAAGACAAAGCTAGGTTAATTAATTGATTGATTTAATAGCTATTTAAAAACAATTTTTGACAAATATTAAATAATTTGAAATGAAAATTGAATCTCTATTTCTTTACACTTCTAAGGTTATAAATAATATGGTATATTATTTTAAGTAGACTATGATAATGTATATAATAATTCCCAGGTAAAATATTGAAAAGTGAGAAAAGAAAAATTATAAAGATAAGGGGTTAAAGGTAATGATATCACTATAGTCACTCATAAATATTAAAAGGACAGTAAGGAAATGTTATAAACAATGTTTAGTTGTTAACTGATAATTTGGACTAAATGTACTATTCCTTATATGTTCATATCAATAGAAATTGGTAATCTCTTTACTCCAATATCTCTATAAAATTTTGAATTTTTCCTTAAAAATCTTCCTGATGATAAAAAATATATAATTGTTTCTAAAGTGTGAGAATTTCACCTTTCCCTCACACTGGAATGTGAATAGACTGCTACATAAAGCTTATTCAACCCTGCAAAAGAGGACAACATCTTGGGAGATAGCAGAGCAAACACATAAAAGAAAACTGGGTCCCAGGATTAGTCTGGTAAGAGTGGTATAATTTGGTTGGAATAATGTTATATGATGAAGTGGTGAATAAAAATGTGAACTCTAAAGTCAGATTGTCTGGGACCTAATTTGAGCTGGTATTTTAACTTAATGTCATACAGTGAACAAACTATGAAATCACTCTGTGCCCCAGTTTCAACATCTGTAAACATCAGCCATTTAAGTACATCTATTGTGACACTCTTCTAGTGGTAGCAAATACATCATTAAACACAATTGGCAAAATTTTTGGGTCATTGAAGTTTCAAAAGCAAGTAAACAGAGTAAACAAAAAGCATAATCATTATATAGAAAATATTAGAGATAGCTATTATAAAAACAAATTCAACATGGATATTGGATGATGATTATGCATTTTTAAATAAGGTGGTAAGGGATGACTTTATGAGGAAGAGAATAAGAGAAAAGACCCTTGCAGTTATGTGTGGAAAGAGGATTTCAGAAAGAATAAAAAAAAAATACTGCAGGAAGCATCAGAACTAATGTATATAGGAAAGGTGTGGAGGTCTGTGCGGCTGCTCCAAAATGAGTGGATAGACACAATGATAAAGGATGATTTCGTAGAAGGAACAAATCATGTTGGACCTATATGACATGTAAAAGCATTTGATATCTATTATTAATGTGATGAGAAACTTTGTAGGTTTTCTGAAGAATCTACAATTTAACAATACCATTAACCCCTACATTGAAATTAGACTCAAGGGAGACAAGGCAGGAAAAAAGGGAGATAATTTAGAATGCTCTGGCAATAATTTAAAGATGGAGATCATGGTTCTTTGGGCCAGGATGCTAACAGAGGAGGTGCTGATAAACAAATTTGAGCCACATCCATCCCCCTGCTCAAATGGTTGGTCCCCACATGTGGTTGTGCCACCAGGCCCCATGCACAGGTAAGCCCCCCAGGCCCCACGTGCAGGAGCACCACCAGGCCCTGCAAGTAGGTGTGCTGCCAGGCCCCATGTATGGGTGTACCACCAGGCCCTGCAAGTGGGTGCACTGTCAGGCCCCATGCACAGGTGCACTGCCAGGCCCCACGAGTGTGTGAGCCCCCAGGCCCCATGTTCAGGTGTGCCACCAGGGCCCATGAGCAGGTGCACAATCAGACCCTGTGAGCGGGTGCACCACCAAGCCCCAAGAGCAGGTGAGCAACCAGGCCCCATGTGTGGGTGAGCCACCAGAACTTGTGAGCAGGTGTGATGCCAGGCCCTGCATGTGGGTGAGCCCCCCAGTCCCCACATGTGGGTGAGCCACCAGGCCTTGTGTGCAGGTGTGCAGTCAGGCCCCATGAGCCATGCGGCAAGATGATTACATAACAGGAGAGTGATACAATGGAAAGGCAAGATGAGACACACTGAAAAACCAGGAAATAAGGTGGTGCAGACAGTAGGATGCCTTTCTCCCACATCCAAGGTTCCTAGGATAGAGTCCCTATGAAGACAGTAGGAGAAGGATGAGAAGAGAGGGCAGGAAATGGACACAGAGAGTTGCCCAGCAAATGGACACAAAAACAGCAAAAATGGGAGAGGGGGGAAATGGATAAAAGTAAATAAATAAATAATTAATCCTTAAAAAAAAGTATAGGGGAGTAGGATATGGACTATAGTTAGTAGTAATACTTTGATGATGCTCTTTCATAATTTGTTAACAATGCAAAGTAATTGTGGTGGCATAATGTGTGGGAGCCCTGTATGATGTTATGAATGTTTGTTTTGTAAGTTCACAGTGTTTACTGAAGACTTATAGCTTATGTATGTTCATGTATGAATGATATGCTTCAATAAAATTTTTAAATAAAAACTTTAGACCACACGTTATATATGTTATGAACTGAAGTAAACAGGGAAAATGGGGTAAATGTAAATATGCTAGTGTTTTCACTTTCCCTGAAGGTTATATTACATTTATTTAATAACATCCTAACTATCTTCTATCGAGAATACATTGTAGGAGAGAGCAAAGTCTGAATTTACGTGAAGCATAAGCAATTCCTGAACTTCTGACTGTCTGAAATATTAGACAAATTGTTGACTATTGTTGCCAAGTAAACCCAACAGAATATATTTTCTAAATCACAGAAATGTACATGAGAAAAGGAAGTCCAACACAGTTCATAAAAAGGCCAGAAAATGTATAGGCCTTGCTTTAATTTGCTAAAGGCTGCCAAGCCAAAATACCAGAAATGGTTTGGCTTTTAAAATGTGGATTTATTAACATAAGCTTACAGTTCTGAGGCTGAGGAAAGTATCCAAATCAAGGCATCAGGTGAAGCTTTCTACCTTAAGACATGGGTGCCTGCAATCCTGGACTCCTGTTACACGGAAGGACACAATGGTGTCCTCTGCTGGTTTCTGCCTTCTCCCCCAGGCTTTGCTGCTTTCAGCCTCTGGCTGCTGCTTCTGCGGCATTTATTTCAGCTTTTTGCTCTAAAGATTTTGTCTCTGAGCTTCTGTGGCTGCCTCTCCAAGCATCTATGGCTTTTCTATCTGTATTTCTGAATTCATCCTATTCATAAAGGACTCCAGTAATATATCAAGACCCACTCTGGGTCTAATCAAAGGCCCATAACTGAAGAAATTTAATCAAAGGGCCCCACTTCCAACAGATTCACACCCACAGGAATTGATTCCCTCTAAGGACATGATATTTTATGGGGTATATATAGTCTAAAAGTACCAATGGTCCTATAAATGTAAGATAAATCACAATTCATGTACACAATAGTGATTAGTTTAAAAGATATTTTCTTAAATGTAAATGCTTATCAAAGATATATCCATACACAAACAAAACAAAGAAGAATTACAATAAATGTACATTCTAGACAACATAGATTTCAGAGTAAAAATATGGTAGTACAGTAATTTACATGGATACTATATATGGTACATCAAAAGTTTATATGAATTAAGGATTTAGAGGAAATTAATGCACAGTTAATTTTTTGAATAGATTATTTAACAGCAATGAATTCTTGAGAATTCAACAGAATTTAATCTTTAAACAATTTGAGCTCCATTTTAATCTTTTAATAACCATTTATGAAAAGGAAGAAATACAATTAAACAAAGAAAACATTAATGTAAATAAAAATACTACAAATCTCTTGAGGGGGAAATATACCTAATAACCATTTCCTAAGTTTAAATACAAATAATCAAATGTAGGAAATAAAGAAAACTTACTTCCTTAAATACACTTTGAATAGTTGAGATAATTAAACCTACAATTCTTGATAACATACAGACATTTTTAAAAGGAAATATCAGTGACCTACCTGACTAAAATTTATGGGATAACACAAAATATGATTTCATTATCAGTTCTTATCTTTGCAAAAATTTTCTAATAAAGTTCTTAAAATGAATAAATAATTTAATTCCAAAATTTATATCTTTATACAAAACATAGTCTTACATAGCGCAGGAAAATGAAAAGATTTTATTCATAACCAAATTAATAAAAGAAAGTGTAATTACTGAAGTTTATTGATGTATCACAGAATGGTAGAGTTTTCAAATGTTTAGAAGGTAGACACAAAAGAGATAAAACAGTATGCAAATATTTGACATCATGAATTTAGAAAACTTCATGTCTTAAAGAATTGCAAAATGAGATTCTTGATTTAACTCATATACAAAAACAAAAACAAAAAACAAAAAACAAAACCATATTCATCACCCAAGTTTAAATGTCGAAGGTATCAGCAAATGCTATAGTTATAGTGATGAGTGGAAAACAAAAATTACCAAATAGAAATAGAAAATGACAAATAATTTTATATAATTGTAATGCACACACATAGTTTAAATAAGATTATTCTAGAAGAAAATGAGCAAAACTCTAAGAATGGTTAGGAAATTTCTATTTTATTTAATAATTTAAAATGTTTTCCAAGATTTCTTCAATGACCACATATATTTTTTATAAATTAATTCCATTGCAATATTTTAATTCACTCCAAGACCAAACAATAAAGTATTTTTTTTTCCTTTTGAACTATTTATTTGTTTATGAATAAGATTGGCCAAATGTATTTAGTAAAAACCAGTGAACATTTTCATAACAAATGCTATTGTGTACTCAAATTTTGCAAGAATATAAGCATTGTGATAACCATCAAAATTTGTTAACACTGCATTAAATTATTTCCATTCATCGTCTAATTTTATTTGTAAAATAACTTTATGGTCTTAGAAGTATGTACCTTTACAGCTGAGGAAACTAGATTTAAACTTTCAGTAACTTATTAAGGGATATACAGCTAAAAAGCTGGAATTTCTAGATTCTAAAATCTAGATTTTTTTAGCCCAAAGCAGCACTCTTAAAGACTGAGCTAAATTTCTTCTCTGCACAAAAAATTGGAATGTCTTCAGAAAGAGCTCACTATGATAAAATTTTCTGGAATTGGAATACATAAAGAAATTTCTGTGATACAATTTATTAATATCACTACATTTTATAATTTTTTACTCTTTAGTTGCCCTTAAAAGCACATATATATATATTAACCACAGGATTAACATATTTCACATCTTCCATATACTTGTAGGTTTCTAAAAATAAATTCTTGGAAATATTCCAGATAATGTGTTGTCAAATTAAAAATGTCTCTACAAATTAAAACTAACTAAAGGATGCTACTGTAAATATCCAAATAAGAAATAAAGAAAAGATGCACTTAAATGTTCAGCATCACTGCAATTTCAATTGCCTAGAGACCTCTTTCTTCTGCATGACTCTCACGAAAGCATTTTTCACCTCTTTGTTCCTAAGAGTATAAATGAGGGGATTCAGCAAGGAGATCACAATAGTATAAAACACAGAGGCCACTTGATCCTTTCCCAAGCAGTAGGGATTCTTTGGTCTTAAATAAGTAAACATTATAATGACATAAAATATGGTGACACCCAGGAGGTGATAGGCACAAGTAGTGAAGGCTTTGTGCTTTCCTGAGTTGGAATTAATTTTCAGGATTGTAGACAGTTTGGACCCATGAGAAACAGAGATTGCGATGAGACACCATATGATAACATGGATGATTCCTGAAGATATTATTCTATGTCAAATAAGCCAGATGCAAAAGGACAAATATTGCATGGTCTCACTAATATGAACTAAATGTGAAGAATAAACACATGGAGTTAAAACCTAGAATATAGTTTATTAGGAGATAAGAGGAAGACTGTGAAGGAGTACTGATGTTTAATGTATGTAGAAGTTTTAATTAACCTGACTGCAAATGTGTGGAAATGGATAGAGTTGATAACACATTATGGTGAATAGCAGCTGGTTTATAAATAGGATTGTAGCTGAAAAGGGTAGTCTAGGAATGTAAATGTCAATTGAAAGAAAGTTAGAGAATAATCTATGGACTGAATAACACAGTAAACCCAGAGGTGAATGAGAATTGTGGTTGATGGTACAGACGCAAGAGTGTTTTTTGTAAGCTAGAGCAGATGTACATCACTATTGCAGGGTGATGGTAATCATAGACTAATTTACCTTTGCCCCACCCTTCTTTATGTTTGCTATTGTGATAATAATTCTAAACTGAGTTTGCCTTTGCTTATGGTTTTTCAGAAGTTGCCTCACCCTTGGAGTGTACTGGCTCACCATTGTGATGGTAAATACTCTGTTCTCCTCTGTAGCCATGACAATTTCTGCCTCCTGTGGCTCATGGTAAGGCAAATTTGAGACAATCCTATCTCCCATCCTTCCACTGGTGTCCTGTCCTTCCACTGGTGTTAATAGCCCTGCTTTCTCTCATTATTATCCAAGTGTGGACTCCATTTTACCTACTCTGAGCAAGAGACTAGAGGGACCCCATTACCATTGAGGAAATTGCTGCCTCATGGAATTCTCAACCCTTGGGGCTGGAAGTCAGTCTTCCACTGGCTACTTTTATCTCCAAAGACTGGTTAGTGGGGGACTTCACACATTAAGCATCAAGAATTCTAAAAGCAGTAAGTTATGAGAGAAGCATTTTCCTTGAGAGTTCAATGACCCCAGTGAGAATATAATGGAATTATTGTTGCTCATCCAAGGTCTCTCAAAGTCAAAATGGTAAATAAGTAAAGCTCTGAACTAAAGGAAAATGATGTAGATGAAATGATGCTTTTTAAAGCATTGGGAAAATTTTTCTTATAAGCCAATAAATAAAATGGATGAAATTCTTGTGTAAAACTGCATGGTCACAGTGTAGATTAATTAGAAATAGCACTCAAAGAGATCTTTTAGATTTTATTTTACAGTTACCTTTATTTTATAAGAGAATGAAAATTATAAGTAACATTGGTGAGTTGTGTGTTTCTGTGTCTAACTCTCTATTTGGGTCTATTTGTTCAGTGTATATTTTCAAATATCAGGATGGTAATATCAAATTAAGAAATGAAAATTCTTAAAAGAGCTGTATTCAAATTGTTAAAAATTAAATGTGTGTTTATTCCTGGAACCCACATTTGGGCAAGCAACATGGAAAGGTCATATAGAAATCTGAATTTAATAACTACTGGAAAATGGAAAAAGTTTTTCCTAAGCTCATTGGTCTACCCATTCCCCTGGGCCTTCTTTTTGCAAGAGCTATGAGAGAAAGGTTAGCTGTCACAGATTAAAACTCCATCTTCTAGGCCAGGGAATTAAGAATCATGGTTTGTCCTGTAATTCCCCAATTTAAAACTTTTAGCAGACTTAAAAAGAGAATAATTAATAATCCAATTGTAAGATTTTTATAAGTAAAGGAAAAAGTCTTTGAAAACTACAGAAAAATCTCATCTAAATAATGATTAAAACAAATTAAACAACTATAATTGTTCTAGACCCTGGTAGCCAGTATGCTTTTAAGGTCATTCACAATTTTAGAATTTTATTAAAGAAAAAAGAGGTTTTAGCTTCTTTTGAAGGAAGGAAAAAAAAAGAACATTTTCTGCATAAATTATAATGGTTTAAATTTTATTTACCTTGGGTATAATCTTCCTAGGTTTATAGGATCCTATTGCAATAAATTAGCATTTTAGGTCTTAGATATTTAAAATAATGAAAATTGTAAGTTTGTGTTTAATGAAATATAGATCTGTCCTAAATTGGAATGACTAGTTTTCACAGAACAGAATAAGGAATATAAGATACTACTTAATTGGATAAAGTAAATTTCATTGTTTCCTTATTGTAATTCAAAAAGCTTACTTAAAGGTAAAATAACTAGTCTATGTTGTTATGCTTAATTATATGAAGTACTTAAATATCTGGAAGCCATTATTAAATAGAAACCTAAATTGATATTGATAAAAAGTAGCTTCATAACAGTAAAATCTGTCAGAGACCACCTCAATCTTCATGTTAAGGCAGTGATAAGGGAAGATAATATTGATTCCCTTTTAGATTTTAGGTTTTCATAAAATAATGGAGAAGGTAGTTTTTCCTGTACTACTAAAGTAAAATACCTGTTAATTAACATAATCATGGTAAAAGTGTAAAAGTAAAAAGTAAAGTGCTAAAATGGTTAAGGTCATTTGATATGTTATAAACTGCATTGGGAGTATTTAGAAAGTGTATAAAACTTAAGAGATAGTGTTCAGTATTGTCAAACTCTCCTGTGTACTAAAACCAGGCCTTCAACACCCTGCATAGTGCTTCTCCATTTTAGTTACTGGGTAGGTCTCTCACTATGACCCCTAAAACAATAAAGGTAACTGCCACATCTGGACATGCTCCTGAAGTGGTTGGAGAGTACATTGCAGCCATTGATGGCATGATATAGCCAGATTTACAATGGACATTGCCTCCAGATTGACTCTATTTCATAGTGCCAAAAGGTGCTATGCACAAGGGCATTGAAACACTGGAGCCTATCTCTAGGGCCAACAGTGCTGCAGCATGCTGGCTGTGTGAAAGACATACCAAGTGGAGCAATAATTGCCAGAGTAATGTGAGTAAAACTTAAATACAATTGGCATTATGGCCTGCTCCCATGGAAAGACAATATGTATGGTATTGCAAACCTGGAGCTTAGATCTATTAACTGTAGCTCAAAGAGAAAATTGTGCATTGATTAGTATTACATCCTGTACCCATATACTTGATGAATATAATAATATCTCTTCTTTTCTAGATCATATGCAGAGGGATATTGAACATATTAAGAGTCATGGAAAACTTAATTCAATTTTTAAGTAGTTAATGAAGTTACCTATAAGATAATGGAATGACTCTCTTAAGTATGGTCCTTATTTTGCTTGCCACATGCTTGTCTTGTTATTGCCTATACTGTCATTGTAAATTTATGACTAGGGTGATGCCTCTCCTCATCCTTCTCCTAGCTGTCCTAGGCATAATTACCATTATGGGAACAGGGGTTAGAAAATTATACCAAACCCAGCAGGTCTACCATAATCTCTCATTAGAGTTAACCAACAGCATAAAAGAACTCAAGGAAAAATTTTGTTTCCTATCAACTTTCGGGGGATGCAGCCTCTGGAAGCACCTGGCCTTTCTTACTCTCATTGTCTAGTATGTCATAGCTGGCCTCTATTTTGGACCTGTTTATCACCAACTTCTTTATCTTTTTAGTAGGACCATGTATCTTAAATTTTAAAAGTTTATTTCTTCCAGAGTCAACACCCTCCAGAACAAGTTATTAGTTATACAGGGATTTCATCCAGCTCCAACCAGGGTGCCGGACATGTCTTCCTTCAACTTCAATAGAATAACCATAGTGTTTTACACCCTGTCAAGCAGGGACTATTCTCTCTAATCAGAAGGAAGCAGCTATAGAAGAATGACCATCTCCCATCACCCCCTTAAGAAAGAGGGTTTTAACTCTCTGAGGGGGGGAATTGAGGCAGGTTAGTATAGGGAATGAGGGAAGGTGGCTGGGACATGCCAGAGAAGATGGCCATGAGACTCCACCCAGAAACCCCCTACTACTAAAGACAAAGCCACAAAGCACTCACCTACACCTGGCTACGTGGTCCCATTTAGAACACTTTCCTGGGCCAAAGGGAAACCTCAGATAACTCTCAAACAACAGGCTTTCCCATTGGCCTCCTGAGAGCTACCAGGTGGGGCAACCAATCAGAACAAACAGCTGAGTTCCCTCCCCAACATTAGGAAAGAGGAGGAGGAAAGGCTTTAATAGGCCTAACTTGGTGTGCCACGTGCATGTCTACCCTGTAGCATGCCCAGAACCCATCTCTAAGTTTGTATACTTATCCCATTTCTAGATTTCTTGTTTCTTAATGAACTCTTTATTCCATTGCTTACCCTATGTTATGTCCTTAAATTGTTTTATGTAACATAGTCAAGAACCTGGAAGCCCAGAACTCAGAGCATTCCACTAACTGTAGCAAGATTGACTCCTGATGTTAGATGAAAAGAATAATTGGAAAATGATGAATTTGGACATTTAGTCAAGGAGATTTCCAAAGCAAATGTGGAAAAAGCAGGCTGGCTTCTCCTTGCAGCTTATAGCAAAATGTGACAGGAAAGAGAAAAGCTGAGATGTAAATTGTTGGGGAAAAAGAAACCAGAGACTGATTTCAGGAATTCCAAGCTTCTGGAATCAAACTCCCAAATGATAGTGCCCCATTTGAGGAATTAAATAAACTTGGAGTTTGTAAATCAGGATTGAAAATACATTTATCCAGGAAAGACTTGTGGAAAGTATTACTGTCCGATGACTTAGACTCCTGTTACTTAAATGCTAGATCAACAAGTTTTTTGAGAGATCTGTATGAAAGGAACCACTGTCATCCTGAGCTAATAGGGATAGGGAGGGGGGAGATGGAAGGGAAAATAACTATAAGAGGAAAACCATGGAAACTGTGGTCTGGATCAAGACATCTCCTTGGGCCAAGAGATGTACCTCACCCAGGTGTACAAAAAAAGGTGAGTTTGCCCCAACCTTTGAAGAGTGTGGACGTTCCAGTCCATTGTTCAGGGAGAGTTTGGCTACCTCAGGCTACAGTGAAGATGAAGCTCATTCCCTAGTGGTTGGGAAGAGTTATGTCCCCACCTAACTTCTCTGAAGGGGCTGGGCCTGTTCCCCATAAGTTGTGGAGAGTGAGGTCACCACTCTTCTGCTCACTTTTTTGAGGGGTTGGGCCTGTATGCCAGAGATTAGGGAGAATGTTGCTGCCACTTCACTGTACCAAGGGTGTTGAGATTGTACCACAGAAATTAGGGAAAGTGTGACGATCACCCAACGTTTTTGGAGGGTGAGGTCTGGAGCTCAGCCAAAACCCAGATGCTTGATGAGGGTGGGATTGAGAAAATGGCCATTAGGAAATTATTTGGAAAGGATGGACCCCCATGAGGCCCCAAGGAGAAGCAACCATCATTTTAAGGATGAGTCTCAGACATTGCAATCTAAGGTAGTATGCCCTGCAGGTTTTTAGAACTGTTGGGGACCAGTGACACATGTTTCCCTCCAAAATTCTTATGGTAGTGCAAATATTTATCTTATGCTTGTTCCTCATATTATATTGGAAGAAAATAACCTGTTTTGTTATAGCCAGAAGGAACTTTTCCCCAAGTCATAAAGTCTTCCCATAATAGGTTTTGATGTGATATCGTTTTCAGTAGCCTAGCAAACTAAATCAGATGTTGATACCAGGAGAGTGAGGTTATGCTATTCCAAATACCAAAAATGTGGGAATGGTTTTATAAATAAGTAAAGGGTAGATTCTGTAAAAATTGTGAGGTGCTTGATAGAAAATGTCTACTTCAAAAGAAGCATAAGACAAAAATGATGAATGTGTCATTGCAAACTGGAAGAAAAGTGACCCTTGCTTTAAAATGGCAGTGAACTTGGCAAAATTGTGTTTTTATGTCAGATGGAAGCTAGAATATGAAAATGATGAACATGGATATATGCTGAGGAGATTTCCAAACTAAATGTGGAACATGTGGCCTGGCTTCTCCTGGGAGCTTCTAGTAAAATATGAGGGGAAAGGTGTCAGTTGAGAACTGAACTGGATACAGAGAATCCAGAAATTGATGTTTTGAAAAATTCTGAGCTTCTTAAAAGCAAGTCCCCAGAGAATAGTGCTGCATTTGATTATTTAACATGGAGCAACTCAGCCATTTTTGTGCAAGTCAGTATTAGAAATGCAGTTATCCAGAAAGAATTTGTGGAAAGTCACATTGTCTGATGGTTGGCACCCTTTTGTGTTATACTCAAAACCAACAATTATTTTTGCAAGATCTGTATGATTGGAACCATTGCTGGCCTGGATTTAAAGGAACTGTAAAGGTATATATTGAAGGAAAATGTCTTCAAGGACAGAACCATGGAACCTGAGGTCTGTACTTCAGACATCTTCTCAGGCCTATAGAACAGACCCACCCATGCATGTGGGAAAGGTGTGTATGCACTGGCACTTGAACAGGGAAGACATTCTGCTTCATTGTTCAAGAAGAGTGCTATCACCCCAGTCTTCAGAAAGGGTGGAGTACACCCCTGGATATTAGGGAGAGTCTGGACTCCACCCTATTTTTCTAAAAGAATAGAGCTTATTCCCACAGAATTCCAGATAATCTTGCCATCACTCAAGAGCTCCCAGAGAGTGGAGCCTCAAGTTCAGAAGCCACACAAATGGAATCTGAGGTCTGATCTGAGAGCATGGCTGCTGTTAAAACATTTGCAAATGGTGAGGCTGCTGCTCCATCAGCCCTTGAGGACAATGCATCATTCTATAAATAACTCTCAGATTTTGAAATCTAATGGACTATGCCCTGCAGTGTTTTGAAACAGTTTGGGACCCATGAACAGTTTACCTTCAAATGTATCCATATTATACTGGGTACATTAGTCTATGACCTCCCTCCATTTATATTATAAACAGAAAACTTGTTTTCAGTTTAACAGGTCTGCAGCACGAGGGGAATTGTGACCCAGGACAAACCACACCTGCAACTGATTTTGATGAGACTTTGACTTAACATTGTTACTGAAATAATTTAATACTTTAGAAATAGTGTGATGGAATAAATGTGTTTACATATGGAAAGACATGTCTTTATGGGGTCCACTAAGTGGAATGTGGTAGTTTGAGATTGGCTCTACCCCAGAAAATAAAGTTCTTAAACTGGTCTACCCTGTGGCTGAGAACCTATTGTGGGTGGTACCTTTTGAATAGGTTACTTCAATTAAAGTCTTTTTGATTAGGTTACTTCAATTAAGACATGGCTAAGGAGGGTCCCAATCCTCTTACTGAAGTCTTTTATACTTGGGATGAATATAGAGAGAGGCAGAAAAACAGGTAGCTGAAGGCAAGGAAGCTCAGAGTGGAAGACAGAGCCCAGCAATTGCTGTCATGTGTCTTATAATATTCATGCATCCGTGCCCAAGATATACTGTGTTGATAATAGAGGAGTATGGAAAAAGTGTGCCAAACATATGCTATTGGCTTGGTAATAGCCTGATGATATTAGCTCATAATCTGTAATAAATGTTCCACCACGATGTGGGGTGTTGATAGAATGGTGTTGTATGGGAATTCTGCACATGTGCATGATTGTTTTTTAAGTTCATAACTTCTGTAATAAAAATATACTAAAAAAATTGGGCACTTTCATTTATTGACTTAGCAACTAAAATGATTTTATTAGTAAAATTAATGTTGCTAAGTTTTTCTGATTTTCCAGGAAATTGAACTAATTCCATGTGGGTTTTTAAAAAATTTAAATCCAACTGCAAGGTAGAATTGACATTTGAAGACTCCTTTTTAGGTTACTTTACACTGTAAACCAATTTATAACTGGTGAGTCCCAAATCTTATTTAAAAGTTCCTAGGTATGAGGAAACTGACAAAGTTAAAGTAAGCACAGATTAGAACAGAAGAGATAATTTTACACACTTACTTAGCATAGGGAAAGACCTGACGGAAGCCATTCTCTGGGAACATTTTAATCTTAACTGATGGCATGTGAGGAAGTTTCTTATTCCACAGTGGAGTGGCTTAGTAAACAGTTTAGGTCTTAATTCCCAATTCACTCCCTTTATTAGACACAACCAAGGCTAGAGAGGCCCAGATTGCAGGTTAGTAATTGGTTTCCATGTTAATTAAGAAATTAAGAATCTTATCTGCCATGTCAAGGGTCACCCAAGTCTCCTCCTGACTGATGGTTCAAGCATGGCTTCAGGCCCCTTCCATCCTTCCCTGGGGCAAGGCCCCAGAGATCTGGTGGTGAGGTAGCTTGGAGCCAGAGATCTCCCTACATGCTTGAAGAAGTTTCCTGCTGAAACCTGAATTTGGGTAGCCCTGAAATGGCAAGATGCCTTTGACAGTGTCAGTTAGGTGAGCCTGTTTCTAGGCCCAATGCCTTCCCCACCTTACATTTTCCAACTTGGTGGCATGGTCTTGATTGTTGAAACCTGAGAAGACTGTTTCTAAAAGGGAATTAATGGAAGTCTGGGGCCTTAGGGAAAGTTTCTCCAGCTTTCTATGGATATCTGAGGCAGACTGGCTAATAAAGAGAGTTCCTAGGAAGATCTGTCTTTCTCTAAAGTCAGGATCTACTAGAGGGTATATTTCTTGCTTCTACCAGCTTTTCTTAAATAAGGATGTGTTTTCATTCTGCTTCTGAGTAATTTTCCTGAGCTTATTAAAATTGACCATTTCAATTCCACATCTCTTTAAGGAGACATGGACTATGTGGTCTCTGGCCATCAGATATGCCTGTCTCCTTTCTTCTTACATAGATTTAACTGGAATTCAATGTCCCAAGCAAAGCCCACTCTTGGCCATACTGCAACCATGTGGTGTTGCAGGTAAAGGCTAGCGTCTTCTTTTCAATACCATCAGTAGGCAGGATTTCCCAATTCCTGAGAAGAAACACCAATGGGGAGTCTTCTGAAATGCTTGAGAGGCCACCTATTATCCTAGGGGAGGATAAATGTTTTCATCAGCCTGGGTAGCATCCCATGTTTAGACCTGACTGAATGGATAGCTTGCCAAGCCAGCATCTTGGAGGTCAGGATCCCTGATCTCTATCTCCATATCCAGGGGATTGGGAGTCTTGTCTCTGGGTGTCCCCAAAGCTGAACAGATGTCTGGGCTTGGTTCTCAGACTGAAGCATCCAAACCAGGCTTTTCCTCTAGGGAACAGACTGGCTATGGGCTTTTCTTTTGGTTTATTCTTAGAGAGGTCTTAGAAAGTGGTCATGAGAGTTCATTTTACGACCACTGCCAGGGACCAAGTTTTCCTGGCTTACAGGAAAACAGCCTCAAGGGCACTAGAGGTAAGCAACAAGCTTCCAGGCATGGCCCAAGATGAGAATCTTGGGGATCTCATTAATAAAACAAAAGAGGGATCAGACAGGCTCTGATTAAAAGACTGGACTCACCTGTTTTCATTGTGGTCAGGGAGCATTATTTGCCTCATTGTCTCCTGGCTGGCTCACCAAATATGTTACCAGCATGCTCTGGGCTTCTAGGTTATTGGCATAAAAGGACTTAAGGACATGACACAGGGTAAGTAAGCGAGTGAAGATCTTATTAAGAAACAAGAAAACTAGAAATGAGATAAGTACTCAAACTTAGACATGGGTTGTGGGAGTACTACAGGGTAAGACACACATGGGGGGCCCCAGGTTAGGACTTATTAAAGCCTTCCTCCTCCTTTTTCCTAATTCTGGGGAGGTACCACAGCTGGTTACTCTTCTGATTGGCTGTCCCACCTTTTAGCTCTTAGGGGGCCAATGGGGAGGCCTGTTTGGGAGTTAGCCAGGGTTTCCTTTTACCCCATAATGAATTCCAAATTGGACCATGTGGCCAGGGTCTAGGTGGAGTCTTTCTGGCTTTATCCTTAATAGCAGGGTTTTTGGGTCAGGGTCTAATGGCCATTTTCCCTGCCTGGCTCCAGGCACATTCCCTCATTCCCTATATTTAACAGCCTCCTATGTTCTCTGCAACTTTTAAACATGAATTGCCTTTCCTCTAGTTTCCAGTAATAGTTTCATTATTTCCTTCTAATATATAATCAGACATAACTTTTGGTTCCATATTCCTACCAACAGTCTCTTCAAAGCAATCTAGGCCTTTTCCATCAAGCATCTCACAATTCCTCCAAAAAATACCTATTTAAAAAACTGTTCCAGCATTTTTGGTAATTGCAAAATCTATACCCCACTCTTCTGGTACCAATTTCTGTATTAGTCTGCCAAAAGGGAGCCAATGCAAAGTACCAGAAATGTATTGGCTATTATGAAGGGTATTTATTTAGGATAAAAGCTTACAATCTCAAGGCTGTGGAAAGCCCAACTCAAGGTACTTAAGAGTTACTTTCTCAAAAATGTCAGCTGCCACATTTTGAAGCAAGGTGGCAGGCAATCTCTGCCAGGTTTCAACCTTCCCCTCTGGGCCTCTTTGTCCTCTTGAGGCTCTGCAAGACCAGCTTCTTCTTGGTCTCAGTTGTAGGCTGGCATAGGGCTTGTCTCTCACGACTTCCTATACCAGTCTTGGCTCTCTTTCCAAGGCTAACTGTAAACTGTCAGGCAAATGTTCCTTCTTTCACCCATAGGTAGTAGGACACCTCTTTCCCACATCAGAGTTTCTGAGGATCAAATCCCAGTGAAGACAGGAGGAGAAGGATGAGAAGAGAGGGCAGGAAACAGACACAGATAATTGCCCAGCCAATGGATACAATAACAGCAAAAAATGGGGGGAGGTAAAAATAGATAAAAGTAAATAAATAAATAAAAATAGGGTGGGTTGGGGAAAAATACAGCAAATGTAAGGTATGGACTATAGTCAGTACTGTAGTAATATTTTGATGATATTCTTTCATAATTTCTAACAAATATTTCACAACAATGTAAGATATTGGTGGTGGGGTTATGTATGGGAGCCCTGTATGATGTTATGTATGTTTGTTTTGTAAGAGCAGACCTTTCACTATACACTTATTGTTTATGTATGTTCATGTATGAATGATATACTTCAATAAAATTAAAACAAAGAAAAAATTAATTAACATATAACATGGCATTTCCACTTCTATGTGTACATCTTATATAACCAATCAAGACTCAAACAAATATTTGCATACTCATATTCATAGGAGTATTATTCAAAATTGTTAAAAGATGGAAGCAACCAAAATGTCCATCATGAGATGAATGAATAAATAATATGTGGTATATACATGCAATGGAATATTATTCAACCACAAAAAGGAATGAAGTTCTGACACAGGCTACTGCATGCATGATCTTGAAGACATCATCCTGAGTAAATTAAGCAAGACCAAAAAGGAAAATATTGTGAGATCCTACAGACATTTCATAATTGAAATATTTAATTCTATATTCATTACAGATTTCACAGCTAGAGGCTTTAAATAATACAAATATGGATAAGCAAACTTCTCTCAAGTCTTCTTGAAGAGTGGTAAATATACACACACAAGCACAAACACATGTGCATGTTTTTAAAAGCTTCATAAATTTATCTTTGATTTGTCTCAATATATATTTCAAATGTAATGGCCAAATGCATTCCTTTGATTACTGCTCAGTGATTCATGCACAGTAAAGATAGTACTGAGGGATACACTCATTCCAGCGATCATATTGCAATATCTGGGAGAGTTCATTCATCTAAGTTTACATTAAAGAATGACTTTTCAGCCTTGCAATCTCTCTTCTTGTGAAAATACTAATTTCAATATGATAGATTCATTATTAACAAAGGTTTTCTTTTTGATTTAGAGACATGACAATATACACACCTACAAATTGTTTCAGGAATTATTCAGCTGCTAGACCTTCATTTATTTACACATATACACACACACATTTGTTTAAGACTTTGAAGTTAGAGAGTCACACAACAGATATTCAGATATTACTCTCTGCAACTTTTAAAGAAGATTATACTATACAATTAAGAACAGATCAGTTTTCCATGTAAATGAAAACCATGGCTTATCACAAATAAATGACAAAACAATATCTCTCATAACAGTATAAACTCATGTTATTAATATTACCCAATGTCTTCTTTAGTGCTTACACCCAAGTGAAATGACTCAATGTTTTAGAGGGGCTTATACTTTCCTATGTTAATTCTATATTCCTTCTTGCTTGATCTTAGACTATGAGCTACCACTTATTGTGTTAGTAAACTAAGGAGTCCTCATATTTTAATACTTCAATGTTCTGCTTTTAATCTGCTAATAGTTGAGAAAGCAGAATGTCTCACTATAACTACATCAATTTAATATTTTTCACAGGTTACAGTGTGAAATGTGCTCACTCATGGTGGTAAGACATCTATTTCAGGCATTGCTGAGATACCTTTTAAATTCCATATGTTTATGCTCTGAATATTGATGTGCCAAATTATCCCCTTGTACAGTGATTCAGTGTTAAAACAACAAAAAAGGGTAATTCATCTCCTAGTTTGTGTTATGAAATTTGATGTTACTGTAATCTTCTTTCCCAATTACTGGAGTAATTGAATGCTAAAGCCATGCATGCTTGCTTTAATTGCAACATGCATAAGTTTTTTCAGGACATAGTTTTCTATGTATCATTCTTAGGGGAACATTTTTCATATCTTTATGTCTGCAAAGCAAAGTATCAGAAATGTGTTGGATTTTATAAAGGGGATTTATTTGGGGTTAAATGTTAGTTTCATGTCTGTGAAATTTCCAAATCACGTACCATCAGAGGTGATTTCTTACCAAAGTTAGCTGCCATGTGGTAAAGCAAGATGGCCACTGATATCTGCAGATATCTCTGTCTTCCCCTCCAGAATCTAATGTCATCTCACAGAGCCCAGCTGTGGGCAAGTAGGCATAGGTCTTGTCTCTTCCTGAGCCTCCTGTATCAGTCTCAGCTGCTACACTTTCTTCAAGCTATCAAGCATATGGCTCATCTTTCCCTGGGCCTCACCTCTTTCATCCACTATGGGGCTTTGAACTTAAGGGTTCTCTCTTCAACTCTCACATGGCAGGATCAAAAATGGCATCTTCATTAATCTCTGTCTGTCTGTCTCTCAATATGTGTGTCCATTTTTATAAAACCCAGCAAGAGAGGGCAGAGACTCAACATGAATTGCACTCCACTGATTTAGACCAATCAAAAGCCCAAAAGTGGTCTTATCAAGTAAGCTAATCAAAAAGCCCTCATCTAAATTTAATGTGATCAATTGGTTTCACATTGACAGGAATGGATTATTTCAAACACTTAATCTCACTTTTTTGGTATTCATAAAATAATTTCAAGTTGCCACACTTTCTTTCATATGTTTATGCTTTGATTTTGGTATGTCTAAATGACCTATTATATGGTGATTCAGTGTTCGATCAAAAAGGGGTAATTTATCTCCTAATTAGTATATGTTATGCCATTTGATTTTACTATAATATTTTTACCAATAACTGGAAGTCATCCAGGTTTGTTTTAATTGTCACATGCATAGATTACTCCAGGACATATATGTAAGTTCCTCAAGGAAATATTTTTCACATCTTTCTTCCTCAAAGTATAGATCAGTTGATTTAGCTTTGGAATGACAATGGTACAGAATACAGAAAGGCCACCTGTGCCTAAGTCAGGCATTCAAAATTTGAAGGAATAAGTATAACCTTCCATATTTGCAGAAGATATGTCTATATACAGAAAATCCTGAAATATCCACAGCAAAGCTCTTAGAGTTAATAAATAAATTCAGCAAAGTGATGGGGTACAAATCAACACCCCAAAATCAGTAGTGTTTTTATAAAATGACATCAGGACAAGAAATCCAGAAAAAAATTCCATTCATAATAGCATGTAAAAAATCATATTTGGACTAAATCTAACCAAGGATGTAAAAGACTTGTACACAGAAAATGACAAAAGAAATCAATAGCAAATTGATAAAAGAAATCAAAGAAGACCTAAATAAGTGGAACAACATTCCATGTTCATGGATCAGAAGATTAAATATCATTAAGATGCCAATCCTACTAAAAACAATTTACAGACTCAAACAATCTTAACCAAATTCTAACAACAATTTTTCAGAAATGGAAAAGCCAATCATCAAATTTTGTGAAGGGTAAGGGGACCCAAATAGATAAAGTCATCTCAAAAAAGAGGAATGAAGTTGGATGACTCATACTTCCTGATCTGAAAATTTAATATAAAGCCACAGTAATCAAAACAGCATGGTACTGGCAGAAAGACTGGCATATAGAAAAATTGAATAGAATTGAAAGCTTAGAAATCAGATTTTAGATTTATGGCCAACTGATTTTTAACATGGGGACTTGAACAAATGTTTCTGGGAAAAGATGTTTCTCTATCTTTTCCAAAATATTGGAAAAAGAAAAAGGAAGAAGTGGACCCCAATCTCATACCTTATATAAAAATCAACTCAAAATGTATGAAAGACCTAAATTTAAGAACTAAAACTATCAAATTCCTAGAAGAAAACATAATTAAGCATCTTGAGGACCATGTTTTAGTCAATAATTTCTTAGACTTTAAGCTCAAACACAAGCAACAAAAGAAAAAATAGATAAATGGAACTTCATTAAAATAAAAATATTGTGCCTCAAAGCTCATTATCATGAAAGTGAAAACACAACCCACTCAGAGAAAATATTTGGAAACCACATACCCTATAAACCTTTAATGTCCAGAATATATAAAGAAATCCTAACTAAAAAGGAAAGAGAAAAACCAATTTAGAAATGGGGAAAATTTTGAATAGATATTTCTCCAAAGAGGATATACAAATGGCTAGAAAGCAAATGAAAAGGAGCTAAATATAATTTGCCATCAGAGAAATGCAAATCAAAACCAAAATGAGATAACATCTCACACCCATTAAAATGCCTGCTATTTTAAAAATTGGAAAGTTACAAGTGCTGACAAAGATGCATTGAAAAGACACTCTTTCATTGCTGGTGGAAGATGGCTTGACTATTCCTCAGAAAGGTAAGTTAGAACCACCATACAGCCTGGCAATCCAACTACTCAGTATATGCCCAAAAGAATTGAAAACAGGGACTCAGATATTTGCACACTGATGTTCATAACAACATTATTCACAATTGCCACAAGATGGAAGCAAACGAAGTGACCATCAACTGATGAGTGGATAAATAAATTGTGTTATATACATACAATGGAATATTATTCAGCCATAAAAAGGAATGAAGTCCTGATATATGCAACAGCATGGATGAACCTTGAAGAAATCATGTTGAGTGAAATAAGTCAGACACAAAAGGGCAAAATTTTTATAGTCCTTCTGATTTGAAACAAGTAGAATAAGCAAATTCATAGAGTCAGAATCTAGAATATAAATTATCAGGAGGTGGGTTAGGGGTAAGGAATGGAGAATTAATGCTTAAATGTGTACATAATATCTATTTGGTTTGGCTGTTAAGTTTTGAAAATGGATATAAAAATGCAAAAGTAGTTATGAACTCCAAAAAATATAAAGAAGAATTACTTATAACTGGATACAGGAACAGATGTTCCAGGATCTCAAAAGCTGATCTACCGTTAGTGATTCTTATTTTAGACCCTTTCTCATTCCTATTGCTGAATTTATCCTCTGTGTATGAGAAACACAACTGGGTTTACCATAATTCTGAAATTTACGCTTAGTCAAGAAATCCCCAAGATATGATCTTATATCACCTCAATATACATCCATTTGTTACTGCTTAAGTGGTTTGTTTCATTTGTTTTTGTTATAAGAAGTATTTATTTGAACATATCTTTACAGTTGAAAGTTACTTTAATTTCAATTGATGTTCACTCTTTTCCAATAGAAGGTGCTTCTCCTATGACTCCAGCAGATCCATCCCATCAGCAAAAGTAATCAAACAGTCAATTCTCAAGTGTGAGTTTGTGACCTTTTACAATAATTTTCAGGAATTCAGATTATAATCAGTTATGCAAACAGAATCTGTATATCTGCTAGAAAAAGCAAATGTTTAATATTAGAGTGTATTTTAAATATATATTCAAAATTCCTGTAAAACAAAAATAAGCAGATAAATTTTCAGAGACAAAACACTGACAATAATGTGAACATCATGTTGTCTTATATAGAAATTAAGCTCTTTGAAGCAAAAGCATCTTGCATTTTGCTTTCCTGATTATGATCTTTTGAGTTGTTTTTTCTGGTCTAAAGAAAAAATGCTACTTCAAAAGTACTTATAAATTTCCATCTCTGACAATAATCAATAAATTTGCAGCATTCCAGGATCTTTTTAAAGGCTTCTACCATTCACAAAATGGTTTGAAACAGTTAAGGTAAAGTTCAATAAAGTTGGTCCCCTGCATTATCAATTTAATTGTTCTTCAAATTATCAAAAATAATATTTCTTTGGTAAAGGAAGAAGTAAGCACTAGGAACAAGAAAGCATTCACTTATTCCTGAAAATATCATACCAACATTTATTTCAACAATAAGACCAAAATGTATGTCAACATGCATGAAATTCCACTATCCTACACCCTTATTCCAAAAAGTAGAATCCAAATGATCAGAACTAGTAGTATCCCATTTTTTTCTCTCATAATCTTCAATATAAAATAATTATGTATTTAAATCTCAAGTAAATAACTGTTCACTCTTCATATTTCAAGTTAATTATCTTTCTCTCATCCATGAATTCATTGATTTTCTCTAAGGAATGTGATCAAATCTGCATAGCTGTTAAAAGTGATACCAGGATTCCAACCAAAACTTTCTGGCTACAGGGTTCCTGTTATTATGGACTTTTTATATAGAATGAAAATCAGACTGATCTGTTGACTTTGCTAACTATAATATCAGGCCTCCAGAAAATTCCATATGAAATAGCAAAAGTCTTAATTTTATCAATAGCAGAATAAGAGAGAAATAAAAACTATGTAAGAAATATTAGAAAATTATTTCCCACTAGTTTTGAAAAAAATATTCAATTCATTAATATATGTAGGATTTACAGTCTTTGAGTCTGACTGATCAATATTGCAGACATAAGATGAAGGAGGAGGATGAGGTGGAGAAAGAAGAGGAGGAAGAAGGTGAAATAGTAGTAGTGATTGTAGAAGAAGATTTAAAAAGTAAATGAACAAGATAAGTTATACCTACAATGATTCAGATGTTCCATTTCATTTTCAAGGTAGACTACTGGAACCCCAAATATATATTGTAAAACATATGTGGAATTATCAGAAAAGGAGTTATTTGAAGCCACAGCAATGAATAAGATTTAAAAAATAAATATAGAAGTTCCCATTATACTTAGGATTTAAAATCTGCAAAGAACATTTTGTCAGTCCTAACAATTTAAAAATCACATTTTCTAAAAAAAATCATGTTTCCATGAGCCAAACAGTAATTTGAGTTTGGAAACATCCAAGAAATCAACTGCCAAGAACAGACAAGTCTCTCAAAGAGGAGATGGGAGAAATGAACTATTTCACATTTAACAGTGGGTGAGATAAATATGTATCCTCTGTGAAAGCAGGTAGAAATAATAAAGATAAACTTCACAGAAACTAGTAAAGGCAACTCTGGACTAGAGTACCAATTGGGATAAGCAGTGATCCCTAAACTCAAGAGGTTTGCATTCACTCTTAATATCTTCCCTGCAGGACTCTAAAAGGTGTTCATGAGAAAGACAAGGGACAGGCTGGGAGACATTCAGTCAATCCATGAAATGCTAAATAACTGGCTCCTCTTTTATTACAAAATGAGAAGTTGCAATTGCTTTCCTGAGCAATAAGATAGATAAAATTTATTGAGCTGCCCAATCATAGAATTTCTCCTGCTTTCTGACAGCACAATTTTGCTGTTAAATTAATGTCTCTTTAGAAAACTAAAATAGATTTTTTCTAAAACTGTCTTAGATACTGCACATTTTGATATGGCATGTGTTCTTCCTCAGTGCAATGAGTAATAAATCCAAATTGTTTTACCACAGGTGTTCTTGGTGATCTTTGACCAAAAATGTTGGCAATTACTACATTAAAAGATCTACCAGAGAAGATTTACAACATGCATGGTAACATGAAAGTTTTCACCAGATGGCTGTAGTGTCTAATAACAGAAATAGAACTTTTATAAAGCACACAGACAATAAAAGAAACAAAAATTTTGTTAATAGGATCATCAGTAGACTTCTTTCAATGGAGGAATGAATCAATGAACTTGATGATAAGCCAATGGGAAATAACAAAATTGGAAAGAAAAAAAGAAACATTAAAGAAAAAACAAAGAGGGGGGTGTATTAGTCAGCCAAAAGGGGTGCTGATGCAAAATACCAGAAATCTGCTGGATTTTATGAAAGGTATTTATTTGGGATAAAAGCTTACATTTACCAGGTCATAAAGTGAAAGTTACATCCCTTACTAAAGTCTGTTGTCACATGTTGGAGCAAGATGGCTGCTGATATCTGTCAAGAATTCAGGCTTCCTGGGTTCCTCTCTTCCCAGGACTTGTTTCTCTCTGGGCTTAGCTGTGCTGCTCTCTCCACAAAGCCAGCTCTAGACTATGAGGTGACTTGTTCTGTCTCTCTCCCAGGGCTCAATTCTCTCCAGGCTCAGCTGCTCTGCTCCTGTGTGTGCTTACTTCCCAGGGCTCCATCATTAAAACTCCAACTAACTCATCTATTCTGCCATGTAGTTTCCTACTACTAATCAAAGCCTTAATACTTATTTAATCAAGTAAAAGTAAAACCTCTGAATCCAATACACACTAATATGCCCAGATGAAAAGAATAGTTTACAAACATAATCCAATAATTCTTTTTGGAATTCATCAATAATATCAAACTGCTGTGGGGGTTAAAAATTATTCAAGAATTCTGGGAAAATATCAAGCAGTACAATATGCACATATTTAGAGCACTACAGCAAAAATAGTGCATAGGAAGACATATTTAAGAAGGCAATAACCAAAACTCATCTAAAAATAAGGGAAGATATCAAAGTTCTGGTTTATGAATGCTAAAAGGACCACAGGAAGGTTAAATACAAAGAGCAATTCACCCAAAAACAAATACATCTAGACTCTTTGTCTATCAATTAAAAAACAAAGATACATAGAAATTTATGAGAGAAGTCAAAAGATAGTACCTATCACATAGAGAAGAAAAACCATGAGAATTATAACAGACATCAACAAAAATGATACAAGTCTGCACAAGATGGAGAGACAAGTTTAAAATACTGAAAGAAAATTCAGAATTCAATACCCACTGAAATATATTCAAATATAGAACCAACAGCAAATTTAGCAAACACACATACACATACAGAAATAATTTATAGCCAGCAGACAGGTGCTTCAAAAATTTTCCAGACAGAAGGAATATGATAACAGAAGGAACCGTGGGTCTACTCAAAGAAATAAAGATGTCAAACTGAAGGTAAATATATCAAATATTGGATTTTAAAAACATGTAATTGCTTTAAAAATATTTGTCTTAAGGAAAACTATGTTGGTGCATTGTGGGGCTTAAGTCACATAAAAAAGTAAAATTTGTGACAAAAATAACACAAACTTTGGGAGAGATGTATTGCAACTCTACTACCTGAAGAGTAATAATCCTTAGCAACCATTGTGAAAAGAGAAGGCAAAAAATGACAATATAGGAAATGAAAACATCATAACACTAAAGTTGCACAGAAAAATTAAAAGGATAGTAAAAAAATGCTATAAACAACTTTTGCTGGTAAATTTCATAATTTAGTTGTTATGTACAATTCCTTAGGATGCCCACACTTGAAATATGGGTAAAATGAACAGCCCGAAATCTGTACAAGAAATTGGATTTCTCCTTAAAAACAGTTCACATCAAAAAAGGAAATATTTTCTTAATGTGAAAATCTCACATTTCTCTGAGTTGAATGTGGACTGATTGCTATGTGAAAACTCTTCATACATTTAAAAAAGGACAAAATCTTGGGTAATGGTAGATGAACAACATTGAAGAAACCTGTGTTACAGTTTTACTTCATGGACAAGAGCCACCCATAATCCCTAGCCAGCAAAAGTCTGAAAAGTTACATTGAAAAAAGACACTTTCTCATTTGTTGGATCATTGTGTTTCTGAATACCTTTCTTACCAAGGGTGGCCTGTATCTGACTAATACATGTTCTTTTGCTAGCCTTACCATATCACCTGTTAAATCTTTCTTTCCTTTGCAAAGTTCTTTCTGAAAATAGGATTATGCATGTGTTTATTTATTAAAATAAATCAATTTTATTTATGCATATTAGTAAAGAATACAATTCATCGAAAGTGTACAATCAATGGCATTTGGTATAATCATATAGTTGTATATTCATCACTTCAATCATTTTTAGAGCATTGTCATTATTTCAATAAAAATAATAAGAAACAAATACAGACAAACAAACAAGAAAATTCACCACCCCTTAATCTCTCTGTTTCCCCTGCTGTACATAGCTGCAGTTTCTGGCTATTATTGCACAATTATTTATTTGTTTATTAAACATTTTTATTGGGATATATTCAAATACCATATAAGCTTTCCAAAGTGTATAATCGATGGGTTTTAGTATAATCACAGTGTTATATATTCATCATCTAAAAAAATTTAGAACCATTTCATTACTCCAAAAAGAAAGACTCCGCACCCCTTAGTTTTCTTTCCTCAGATCTACATAACCACTGATCTTATTTCATCTTTATAAATTGATTTATATTTACATTTTATATAAATGGATTCAAACTATATGTAGTACCCTGTGTCTTGTCTTGTTCATTTAGTATAATGTTTTTTTTTTGTCTGATACTATTTTGTAGTATTAATTTACATTTGTTCAGATTCAAAGAAAAATGGTCTTAAATATGCAATTCTATTATGTGCATATTCATATTTCTCCTAATATGTTTATATTTCACATAATATATTTAGTTCATAATAGGGCAATCATACAGTATTTGTCCTTTTGTGTCTGGCTTGCTTCACTCAACTTAATGTTATCCAGGTTCATCCATATCGTCATATGTTTCAGGACTTCATTTCTTCTTACCACTGTATAATTTCCATTGTGTGTATACTCCACAATTTCCTTATGCATTCATCATTTGATGGACACCTGGGTTGTTGCCAACTTTTCATTATCATGAATAACACTGCTATGAACATCAGTGTGCAGGTGTCTATTTGTGTCACTGTTCTAAGTTCTTCTTGGTATATACTTAGCAATGCTATTGCTGGGTCCAATGGGAAGTCTATATTCAACTTCTTTAGGAACTGCCAAACAGTCCTTCACAGTGGCTGTACCATTCTACATTCCCACCAACAGTGAATAAGCATTCCTATCTCTCCACATCCTCTTCAACATTTACAGTTTTCTGACTTTTTAATAGTGGTCAGTCTAATAGGTGTGAAATGATATCACATTGTAGTTTTGATTTGCATAGCCCTAATTGCTAATGCTGTTGAACATTTTTTCATGTGTTTCTTCACCATTTGTATTTCTTCTTTGGATAGTTGTCTTTTCAAGTCTTTTGCCCATTTTTAAAATTGGATAATTAGTCTTTTTATTGTTGTTATATGATCTCCTTATAGATCATTGATATTAAACCCTTATCAGATATGTGATTGCCAAATACTTTCTCTCATTGAGCTGGAAACTTTTTTACCCTTTGATAAATTCCTTTGAGTTTAAAAGTATTCAATTTTGAAGAGGTCCAATTTATCTATCTTTTATTTTGTTGCCTGTGCTTTGGAGGTAAGGTTCAAGAAACTACCAGTTACCACAAGATCTCAAAGATGTTTTCTTACATTTTTTTCTAGGAGTTTTATGGTTGTTGTTTTTATATTTAGGTCCTTGATTCATTTTGAGTTAATTTTTGTATGAAGTGTGAGATAAGGGTCTTCTTTCCTTCTTTTGGATATGACTATCCAGTTCTTCCAGAACCACTTGTTGAATAGACTCTTCAGGCACAGCTGGGAGGGTTTCACTGCCTTGTCAAACATCTCTCATCTGTAGAGGTGAGGGTCAATTTTTGAGTTCTTGATTTGAGTCAATCTGTCCTTATGCCAGTACTATGTTGTTTTTAACACTGTTGCTAAATAATAAGTTTTAAAGTCGGGAAGTGAGAGTCCTTCAACTGCGTCCTTCTTTTCAAAGACATTTTCGGTTCTTCAGGGTCTCTTACCCTCCAAAAATTTTTGATTATTGGCATTAAGATTTCTGCAAAAAAGGCTGTTGGAGTTTTATTGGAATTGCATTGAATCTGTAAATCAGTTTGGATAGAATTGAAATCTTAACCATGTTTAGTCTTCCAATCCATGAACACGGAATGTCCTTCCACTTATTTAAGACTTCTTTGGTTTCTTTCAGCAATGCTTTGTAGTTTTCTGAGTACAGGTTCTTTAGGTCCTTGGTTAAGTTTATTCCTAAATATTTGATTGTTTTAGTCACTATTATAAATGGAATTTTTTCTGATTTCCTCCTCAGATTGCACATCTGTAGTGTACAGAAACACTATTGATTTTTGCATTTTAATCATGTATCCTGTCAATTTGCTGAACTCGTTTATTAATTCTAGTATCTTTGCAGTGGATTTCTTGAGGATTTTCTAGATATAGGATCATGTCATAAATGAATAGTGAAAGTTTTTCTTCTTCCTTTCCTATTTGGGTGCCATTTATTTCTTTGTCTAGCCTAATTGCTCTAGCTAGAACTTCTAGATCAATATTGAATAATAATGATCACAGTGGGCATCCTAGTTTGTTCCTGATTCCAGTGGGAAAGCTTTCAATCTTTCACAATATTAGCTGTTAGTTTTTCATATATGCACTTTACCATATTGATAAAGTTCCTTATATTCCTATATTTTGCTGTGTTTTTTATCAAGAAGGTGTGCTCTATTTTGTCAAATGCCTTTTGTGCATAAATTGAGAGGAAAATGTGATTTTTCTTGTTCAATTTTTCAGTGTGGTTTATTACATTAATTGATTTTCTTGTGTTGAACAACACCTGCATGCATGGGATAAAACCTACTTGATTATGGTGTATAATTTTTTAAATGTGCTGTTGGATTCTGTTTGCAAGCATTTTGTGCAGGATTTTTGCATCTATGTTCATTAGAGGTATTGGTGTGTAATTTTTTGTAGTATCTTAATCTGATTGGTATTAGGGTGTTGCTTCATAGAATGCATTTGGTAGCATTTGTTCATGTTCAATTTTTTGGGAAGAACTTGAGCAAGATTGATATTAGGTCATCTTTGAATTATAGGTAGAATTCACATGTGAAGCCATCTGGTCCTGGGCTTTTCTTGGATGGGAAGTTTTTTGATGACTATTTCAATCTCTTCACTTGTGATCGATTTGTTGAGGTCTTCTATTTCTTCTAGGGTCAGTGTAGGTGGTTTGCGTGTTTCCAGGAATTTGTTCATCTCATCTACATTTCCAAAATTTTTGGCATACAGTTGTTAATAGTATCCTCTTATAATCTCTCATATTTCTACAGGTTCAGAGGTAATATCCCTCCTCTCATTTCTGATTTTATTACTTTGTGTCTTCTCTTTTCATAGTGTTTTCCTTTGTCAGTCTAGCTAAGTGTTTGTCAATTTTGTTTATCTTCTTAAAGAACCAACTTCTGATTTTGTTGATTCTCTGTTATTTTTTTGTTCCTGATTTCATTGATTTCTGCTCTGACCTTTACTATTTCTTTCCTTTGACTTGGTTTGGGATTAGTTTGCTCTTCTTTTTTATAGTTCTTCCAGGTGTGCAGTTAGATAATCAATTTTAGCTCTTTCTTCTTTTTTAATATAAGCATTGAGGGCTATAAATTTCCCTCTCAACACTGCCTTTTTATTGTCCCATAAGTTTTGATATGTGTGTTCTCATTTGCATTCATCTCATGATATTTGCTGAATTTTATTATTTCTTCTTTGATACACTATTTATTTCAGTGTGTGTTATTTAATCTCCTAACATTTAAGAATTTTCCCTTTTTCCATCCATTATTGATTTCTTTCTTCATTCTGTTATTGTCAAACTTTTAAAATTTATGTAGACTTCTCTTGTTATCCAACATATGGTCTATCTTTAAGAAGGATTCATGATCATTTGGAAAGAAATTTTATCCAGGTATATTGGGGTACACTGCTCTACAGATATCTGTTAGGTCTACTTCATTTTTCATATTATTCATGCTCTCCATTTATTTATTTATTCTCTATCAAATACTGAGAGTGGTGTATTGATGTCTCTAATTATTATTGTAAAGACATCTATATCTCTCTTCAGCTATGTCAGTGTGTGCCTCATTTATCTTGAGTCAAGATATTAGGTACAAAAATATTTAGTGCATTTATTTCTTGTTGAATTGCTCCTTTTATTAGTACATAATGACCTTCTTCGAACTTCATAACAATTTTGTTTTTAAAATCTATTTTGTCTGATATTAGTATCACTACTCCATCTATATTTGGTTACTATTTGGATGAATATCTTTTCCACACTTTCATTTTTAACCTAGTTGTGTCTTTAAATCTGAGGTGAGTTTCTTTTAGATGACATATAGATGGCTCATATTTTTTTATCCATTTTACCAGTTTATGTCTTTTTATTTGGGAATTCAAAAGCAATTAACATTTAATGTTATTACTATAAATGCATTACCTGCTTCATCCATTTTAATGTTTGGCTTTCTGTTGTCATATTGTACTAGTGTGTATATTTTTACCCTTTCTAATAATCTTCATTTCTATGCTCTTCTCCTAGTCTCTTGCCCTTAATTTTTCCTTTCAGACTGCAGCACTCACTTTAGTATCTCTTGTAATTCTGGTCTTTTGGTAACATATTCTAGCAATATTGCTTGTCTGTGAAGACTTTGAATTCCCCTTAATTTTTGAAGGACAGCTTTGCTGGATATAGAATTCTTGACTGGCAGTTTTTCTCTTTCAATAATTTAAACATAATACTACTTTCTTCTCTCCATCATGGTTTCTGATGAGAGGTCAGCACTTGATCTTATTGAGTTTCTCTGGTTTGTGTTGTTTTGTTTTTCTCTTGCTGCACTTAGAATCTTCTCTTTATCTCTGATATTTGTCATTTTAAATAGTAGGTGTCTCAGTGTAGGTCTATTCAGATTTACTCTGGGATATGCTGTCCTACTTGGATATTGATATTTCTTTCTTTCTTAAGGGTAGGGAAGTTTTCAATCATTATTTCCTCAAATACCCTTTCTGCCTTTTTTCTATTTCTTCTCCTTCTGGGACACAGATCATATGTATATTTTTGTGTTTCATGTTTTCATTCAATTCCCTGAGACCCTGTTCCATTTTTTCCCTTCTCTTATCTTTCTGTTCTCCTGTCTTTTCCAGTTCAGATCATCTGTCTTTGAAATCACTAATTCTGTCATTGAGCAAGTCAAATCTGCTTTTTTGTGCCTCTAATGTATTTTTAATGTCATGCATAGTCTTTTATTTCCATAAGGTCTGTTACTTTTCTTTGCAGACTTTCAAATTGTTCTATAAGCTCACCCAGTGTCCTCTTAATATCCTTATCTTTTTCATCATATTTTCTTGCAATTCTTTAAATTAATTTAGGAGAGTTGTATGATTATCACTGATTAATTGTCTTTAATCCTGTATCTCTTCAGGATATTTGGTTTGTTCCTTTAGCTAGGCCATCTATTCCTGTTTCCTAGTATGACTTGTAATTTTTAGCTGATGTCTGGGTCTGAATATGTTGGTGAATTTACTCTGATGACAATTTCTGTCTCTTGCTTATTATTATTTTTTCACTGTTCTTCTTTGATATATTATTCAACTTATCCTAAATCTTTAAAAGTCCCAGCTTAAGTTATTAAAATCATGCCCAGGACTCACTAATAGGGCGTAGATTTTTTTTTCCCGGGGGTGGGGTAAAAAGAGACCTAAAAGCAGTTTTTGTCCATACAATATCCAGACCAGCCAGTAGGTGGTGATTGTTGGCACACATTTCCACGGAGGTTTATCTTTTTTGGTTTTCCTTTGCTTAGATCTGGCCAGAGATTTAAAGTGGTCTCTGCTAGTTGAATTCACTGAAGAAAAGCCCCCCAACTGCTGCTCCCTTTTCCCATGTAGCAGCTGACAGGAAAGAAGATTTGTGTTCCCCTCTCAGTCACCTGCAATGAGCCAGGAGTTATGTCTCCATTTAATACCTCAGCAGTGTAAGAGGGGAGCCCTTCCTGGAAGCCAGGAGGTTTAGTAACTCACAGTTTATTGTTTTGGATTCTTCACCTCTCTGTCCCTCACTCTCCTGGGAAATGTGAAGCACTGTCTTGTCTGCTTAACCCCATGGCAGGTCCCTCAGGAAGCTTTTGTCTCTTTCTCTGTTGTTTTTGTTAGAGAGTTGAGCTTTGTCTTCCTAATCTGACACTGTCTTCCTACAATCCTCTATGTCTGTATTTTTAAAAAGATTTAGCTGGTATTGCCAAAATGACATTGACTTCTCTTAGAATCTCTATAGAATGGAGACTAGGAATATACAACACTTAATGGACTCCATTTTTAAAATTAATTATAAAAACATTAAGCAATGGATTATTTTTTCAGCTCTGATAAGAGTAGTATACTTTTTTGGGGAAACAGTGATACCATAGAGTGGTGATGAAAAATATTAGCTCTAAAGTCATATTATCTGGTTTCAAATGTGAACTTGTCCTTTAAGTTAGTGACTGATGATGAACAACTTTTGTAATCCCTCTGGGCTCCAGTTTCATCATCTGTAAAATTCAGCCATTCAAATATGTTTATTGAGGCACTCCTCTAGGTGCTGGGTTACAGCTTTGAACATAATTGGAAAAAATTCTGTGCTCATAGAGCTTTCAATGTCAAGGAAATCAGTGAGGAAACAAAAGGTATAAGAATATATATATATATATATATATACTTACCTGGCAGGGTAGATACCATGATCACGAAGGTGGTTTTCCCAGGGCGAGGCTTATCCATTGCACTCCGGATGTGCTGACCCCTGTGATTTCCCCAAATGCGGGAAACTCGACTGCATAATTTGTGGTAGTGGGGGACTGTGTTCGCGCTCTCCCCTGAAAAAAAAAAAAGAATATATATAGAATTTTAGATGGGGGTAACTACTATGGAAAACAAATGCCTCAAGGAGATAGCAGCAGTTGTAATTTTAAATAAAGTAGTAAAGAATGATCTTATAAGGTAGAAAATGAAAAAAGAATGGTTCCATCATTTGGGGAAAAGGAATTTAAGGAATTAGAAAAATGGAAAAATTCCAGTTAGCATGAGGACTAATGTGTATAGCAAAGCATAAGGAAGTCTGTGTGGCCCCTCCAAAGTAAGCATAAAGATATAATGGTAAATGATGAGCTCATAGATGAAATGAGGAGGGGCAAAATCATTTTGTATCATGAGGCTCTTGTAAATTTTTAAAATTTTTACTCTTAATGTAATGGGAAGTCCTGTAGGTTTTGTGAAAAAAAATGATATGTGTCAACTTGCTTTTGAATAGTAACACTCTGAGCCCTGCATTGAGATTACACTGAACATGGATCAGACAGAAAACAAGGAGCAATCCAGAAGGCTTTAGCAGTAATTTACAGATTGTGAAGATAGTTCTTTTAGCCAAGGTAGCAGCATAGATTTTAAGAAATTCTTATACTCCAAATATATTCTGTACATAGAATAAATATTGTGCAATGATTGTCTGGATATGAGGTGTGTGACATAGAGAAAATTCAAGGATGACTCTTAAGTCTTTGCCAGAACAAGAATGATGCTTTTCCATTGCTTGAAATTAAATTTTACATAATGAAAGTACCTAATTATGACAGAAGCTTTTGGAATCTCAGAACAGATAATGTTCTTGCAGTTAATCCATTCCTGTGGGTGTGAACTCTTTGATTGGATTGAATTTAGTTGGGGACTTTGATTGGAGTACTTCAGTGGGGTGTGACCCAGGCTGAGTCTCCATTATCTTGTTGGAATCCTTTATAAATGGGTAAAATATGCATAAAGTCACAGGAGAAAGAGAGATACCATTTTACCCTACCATGTGAGAGAAAATTCCAGGATTGCCTAAAGCCACAGAAAGACAGAAAAACTCTGAGAGACTAAGAGACAGGTGACTGGGCACAGTGGAGCAGCTGAAGCAGCAGCATTGAAGCACCCAAGAGACTAGGTCTATGGAACAACTCAAACCTGAAAGACAGGCCCCAAGGAGAGGGTAGAGATTTGTTGGCCTCCAATATGCCCTGCCAAGTGCTTGATTGCCCTCAGCTGCAATTTGGTGAGACAGCATCTCTGGTGATGCCTTGATTTTGACATTTTCACTGTCTTGAAACTGTAAGCTTTTATCTTAATAAGTTCCCATTATAAAGGTCAATCCATTTCTGATATTTTGCATTGTCAGCCTTTAGCAAATTAAAACAGTGCTTCAGAATTATCTTGGGAACATAAGCTGTGTTACTTATGGGTTTAAAATTCCTTGAAAATTGTACGGCACACAATAGGTACTCAGTAAATATAAACAATTTTATATAATTATTATATAACAACAATCTTTCATAAACAAAAACTATTTTTTATATTTTGCTGTCCTCTATTCCAGTGCTATTTTCTTTATCATTATTTAAAGAGCTCAACTTTTACAATACACACACAATACTAATGAACAAAAGGATTTTATCTTAAAAAGACTTCTAAATAAATCTTACATAAAATATGGTATGTACTGAAAAATAGTGATGAGATAGATGCTATAAATAGTCTAATGTCATATTGTCCAAAGTTTTTATTACTTTTATTTAATAGCATCACAAATGCCTTAAAGACTATATTACAAGAGAATAAGTAGTATGAATTTAACTAAAACATAAACATTTCTAAACATATTCCTGTCTGAAAATTTAGAGAATCTGTTGACCATTGTTGTCAACACAAAGCCACAGAATACATTTTACAAGTCATAGAAATGTACATAAATGAAAGCAAGGCCAAAACAGTTTATAAGAAAGATAAGAAAATGTAAATAGCCTATAAATAGAAGAAAAGATTAAATACATGACATGATGAGAGGTTAATCAAAAAATTATATTATTAAAAAATAAATGCTTGTCAGAAACCTCTAACTGCAAACAAGACAAAGAGGAATTGCAATAAATAGATTCTAGACAATATAGAGTTCAAAGCAAAACGTCATAATACAGTAATTTACTTGGATATTATATATGTTAAAATTTTCATAAAAATTTAGAATGCAGAAAAATAATACACATTTTTATATTTGATTAAATTAGTGAACAGAGATGAACTGTTGAAGAATGGTTAAACACTTTACTCCTAAAATCAATGTTGAAATTTATTTTTAAACATTAAAAAATAATTTAGGAAAATAAATATAATTTTACAAAGAAAACATAAACACAAAATAAAAGAATACAAATCACTTGAATATCAAAAGTATACCTAATAAACATTGTAAAAGTTTTAAGAAAAATAATCAAATATGTGGAAAATGGAGAATACATGCTTTCTTTCATAGCAAAAAATTTTATTGATATATATTAATAAAGCATACAATTCATCCAAAATGTACAATCAACGGTATTTGGTATAATCACACAGCTGTGCATTCATTGATTTGATCATTATTAAAGCATTGTCATTATTTCAATAATAATAATAAACAAAAAATGAACAAATAAAATTCTTCACCTCTCAATCTCTCTAGGTTTCCCCTGCTGTACATAGTTGTTATTTCTGGCTATTCTTGCACAATTATTTGTTTATTTATTAAGGAGCTTTTTTGAGATATATTCACATACTATATGATCTATTTAAAGTGTATAATCATTGGCTTTTATTTTATTTTTTAAAATATATTTATTTTTAAAAGATAATTAGATTACACAAATGTTACACAAAAATTAAAGGGATTCCCATATGCCCCGCTCCCCACATCTCCCACATCCTCCCACATAAACAACATCCTTCATTAGTGTGGCACACTGTATTTATAGTGTGGCAATGTGTTTATCATTGCCACTGATAAACACATCTTGAGGCATTGTCGCTGAGCATGGACCATAGTTTACATTGTAGTTAACACCTTCTCCCACACAATTCTGTAAGCTATTGGAAGATATAGATTGGCATAGATCTGTCATTGTAGTGCCATTCAGGACAATTCCCAAGTCCCAATAAAGCTCCTGAATTACAACTCTCTTTCCCTCTCCCTGCCCCCATAGTCTCCAGTGGCCACTTCCTCCACATCAATGCTGTAATTTCTACCATCGATAGAATCACAAGTATATTGTAGAATATCAGTAAGTCCACTCTAGTCCATCATTCATTCCTCAATCCTGAGGACTCTGGGATGATGATGTCCACTCCACCTCAAATTGAGAGGGGGTTTCAATCCCATACAGCTGATGATGGACTCTCTTGCTTGCAGTTGTAGACTCATTTCCTTGGTATGGTGGTTGTCAATCATCATCTCTCTTTAGTTGTCCTGGGTGAGTCCAATGAACTGGAGAGTAGATGTTGCAACTCTGCTGAGGCTCAGGGGCCAGCTGGCACATGGAGAACCCAAAAATTCAAGTCTCTTGGACATACACCTACCAATTCCAGCACCAATATTAGGTTCAAATAGAAGGGCAGATGAGCCATGTGTAGGGAAACATAACTGAGTCCAACTCTGTCATTTTCAGGAGCACAAATTCTAAAGTATGGTCCACTGGCAAGGCACCAAACCCCAGAGCTTTCTGCCCTGATCATAGGACCTGGCTGTCTCCAGAGCCCTCAGGAGCCCCACTATTTGAGGTAGCATCCACTTTGGCAGTCTATGAGATACTGCTGAGATGTGTATAAGTGTTACCTCTGGGATGACCTCCTGACTCACTTTGAAGTCTCCAGCCATATAAACTCATTCATCTTTACATTTTCCCCCTTTTATTCAAAGTTTTTCCAGTTGTACTGTTAATTAGTGGTTTGTAGTAATCCCATGGTGCTAGGGAGGCTCATCCCTGGGAGTCATGTCCCATGCTGGGGGGAAGATAATGCATTTATATGTTAAGTTTGGCTTAGAGAGAATCCACATTTGAGCAAGGAGGCTCTCAGGGGGCAACTCTTAAGCACATTACAACACTAAGCTAATTTCTATTTCAATTGCATAGGCTCACAAGCATAATCATCAATATCAAGGGCCCATCAATGTACCTGTACCATCCTTCTTCACCAGTCATTGCCCCTGTACTTGGCGGACAGTTGCTGCTACATTAGAGAATATGACAGAGCTCTCCAGGATGGGAATTCAATATTCTCTCAGTTTTTGTGTGAATCTCCACCCACTGTAACAATGCCCCATGAATATTCAAACACATTTATATACCTGATATATATGTTCAGGTGAACTTCCTCCCATGTATCCCCCATCACTGATAGCCCACACAAGTGATCCTCCCCTGCCCCAGTTGTAACCCTTCTGTGATGTAAAACTTCTTCAAAAATGAAGCCAATAAAATAGCCAAGTAAAATTAATAGGAAAATGAAATAATAATGTTAAGTTTAAATATAAGGAATTAAATACATAATATTTAAAGAAAACTAAAAATAAAATAAAATTTAAAATTAGGGTATTATAAAATAAAGAAAAATATTAAAAAAAAATTTTGGCAATTGCATTTCATCACTTTAATATCTGTTGTCCTCTATATACAGTGACATTTTCTTCCATTTATTCCCCAGTGTCTTACTTTCTTTCATTTTGTTTTCAAAGAAGTTTTATGTCACAGTAGAGTTACAAACAGAATTCAGGGGACTCCCTTATACACAGCATCCTCTCCCCTCTCCCCCTTCCCATATTAATATCTTTTTATATGTGGATGATATATATTTTACAACTGATATAAAAGTAGTGGAACATAGCTTCTAACCATGGTCAGTGTTTTACACTATGGTTTACATTTTAGACCATACATTTTAATAAATTTTGATATTTAACATGGCCTGTGTCCATCATTGCAAGATCATTGTTGCCCACTAAATACCCCCTGTTCCATCTATTCTATTCCTCCCTCCCCCTCCCCTTGGGGCCCATGGTGACCCCCTGGCTTCACTCCTTGGATGACAAGATTCATAGTTACTTGTAACAACACTGAGGTCTTGACACATTAGTTTGTCTTCCCCTATTAGGAACCACCCATTCTCTCAAGAGAATCCCGGCCCTCTGTTTGAGAACATATTGGTCCTCCGCAGGATAGGAGTCCAACTCCTTCCTGCTTATTATGTGGGTCTCCACCCACTGATACAACACATTATGACTAAGTGATCACTTGCAAACTCCATAGAAGCCTGCCCAGGTGTTCCCTGTCCCAAATGCCCCACATCTAACACCCTAAACCAGTAACCCTTCCTTGTCATATTGCCATAAGAGTATTCCCAATTTTGTACTTTCCACCACATAACTGCCAACCCCCTATGTTCACCTGGTCCCTCCTCCAACCCTCCCCTCTGTTCTGTGGACCATCCAACCCACCCTCCCCACTCTACCCACCTGTCAAACCTGCTCCACCAAACCCAATTTACTACCCTCCTGTCATATCCCTCCTGTGCCCAACAACACACTTCCACCTTATCCTATATTACACCCATATGGGATTGCCTCACAACTTTCTTCTCCCTTTCTATTTCCTCTCAACCTATCTTCCAGACAACAGTTCTCTGAGACTGGTCAATTTGCTTAATTTATGTCAGTAAGGTAATGTAATATCTGTCCTTCAATGCTTGGCTTGCTTTACTCAACATAAGGTCCTCAAGATTCATCCATGTTATCCCATGTGTTAACACTGTATTCCTTCTTACAGTTGAGTAATATTCCATTGTATATATGTACCACATTTTGTTTATCCATTCATCTGTTCTTGGGCATTTGGGTAGATTACAACTTTTGATAATAATGAATAATGCCACTATGAACATTGATGTGCATATATCTGTTCATGTCCTTGCTTTCAATTCTTCTGGGTATATACCCAGCAGTGGAATTGCTGGATCATATGGAAGTTCTATAGGTAGTTGTTTTTTCTCTTTAATTTTATGGGGAGGTCCTGGGGATTGAACCCAGGTCCTTACATATGGGAGACAGATGCCCAACGATTTGAGCCACATCCACCCCCCTATAGTTAGTTTTTTGAGGAACCACCAAATTCAGGGGCTTTTAGGATAATCAAAATATTGTGCATTCATCATTACAAAAAAATTTTAGAATTATTTCATTATGCCAAAAAGAAAAACTCCACACATTTTAACATGTCTTCCCTAGCCCTCATAACCACTAATTAAATGTCATCTTTATAAATTGATTTATATTTACATTTTATATAAATGGAATCATACAATATGTTACACAAATATATTTCATAGTAATGCAATCATACAGTATTAGTCCTTTTGTATTTGGCTTGCTTCATTCAACATAATGTCCTCCAGGTTCATCCATGTTGGCATATGCTTTATGACTTCATTTCTTCTTACTACTGCATAATATTCCATCATGTAACTACACCACAGTTTTTCATCCATTCATAAGTTGAAGGACACCTAGGGTGTTTCCAAATTTTGGCAATCTTGAATAACAGTGCTATGAACATAGGTGTGCAGATGTCTATTCATGTCACTCTTTTCAGTTCTTATGGATATATACCCAGTAGTGGTATTGCAGAGTCACATGGCAAATCTATATTCATATTATTTAGGAACTCTCAAACAGTCCTTCACAGTGGCTGTGCTATTCTGCATTCCCTCCAACAGTTTATAAGTGTTCCTATCTCTCCATATCCTCTCCCACACTTGTAGTTCTATGCCTTTTTATAGTGGCCATTCTGCTACGTGTGAAATGTTATCTCATTGTAGTTTTGAGTTGCACTTCCCTAATCATGCGTGATGTTGAACATTTTTTCATTTTTTTTTTTTTTGCCATTTGTATTTCTTCTTTGGACAACTGTCTATTCAAGACTTTTGTCAATTTTTTAATTGGGTCATTTCTCTTTTTATTGTTGAGTTATAGCATCTATTTATTTATCATGGATATTAAATCCTTATTGGACATGTGATTTCCAAATATTTTCTCCCATTGAGTTGGTTGGTTTTTCACCATTTGACAAAGTCCAGTGAGGTGCAAGAGTGTTTAATTTTGAGGAGGTCCCATTTATCTACTTTTTTTCTTTTGTTGTGTATGATTTGGGTGTAAAGCCCAAGAAACCACCACCCACTACAAGGTCTTTAAGATGTTTCCCTACATTTTCTTGTGGTAATTTTATGGGCCTGGCTTTTATATTTATGTCTTTGATCTACTTTAAATTGATTATTGTATATGGAGTGAGATAGGGGTCCTCTTTCATTCTTTTGATTATAGATATCCAGTTCTCCGAGCACCATTTATTGAAGAGACTGTTTCTCCTATTAACATGGACTTAGTAGGTTTGTCAAAACCCAGTGGGATATAAAGGTTAGGGTTCTGGACTCTTAATTCTATTCTACTGATCAATGTGTCTATCATAATGTCAGTACCATGCTGGTTTTTTGTTTTGGTTTGGTTTTTTGTGTGTATGTGTGTTTTTTTTTTTTTTTTCAGTT
>JAQZBX010003509.1:0-55462 GCA_029593785.1 Cabassous unicinctus | reverse complement strand
ACATTTGATAACAAATCAGGAAAGCATCGTCAAAGTATTACTACTATCTCTAGACCACATCTTCCTCCCCTATACATTTTTTTAAGGGTTTACTTATTTATTTACTTTTATCCATTTTTACCCCCCACCCCATTTTTGCTGTTTCTGTGTCCATTCACTGGGCAACTCTCTGTGTCCGTTTCCTGCCCTCTCTTCTCATCCTTCTCCTCCTGTCTTCACTGGGATTTGATCCTCGGAGTCTCCGATGTGGGAGAGAGGTGTTCTAATGCCTGTGCCACCTTAGTTCCTGGTTTTTTGGTGCATCTTGTCTTGGCTCTCCCTTGTGTCACTCTCCTGTTACGTCATCATCTTGATGCATGGCTCAGCGGGGCCTGGCGGCTCACCCGCACACGGGGCCTGGTGGCGTATGCGCCTTCTATATTTTTCTTTTTTTCTTTTTACTGGGAGGTCCTGGGGATCGAACCCAGGTCCCTCCATATGGGAGACAGATGCCCAACCACCCGAGCCACATCCGTCCCCCTATTATATCTCTTAACGTTGACCAAAGATACCCAAAGTTACAGTTTTTTCCCATACAGGATGGTCATATAAAATCAGGCTTGGTTTATCACCAGCATTCTAAAAACCAGACCTCAGGAGAAAAACTAGGTCTGGGGACATATGCATGGTTTCTAATATAGCGAATGTTTAGCCTACCCTGATTATCACAAAATCAGGACAGCGAGAATATTCGCAGCCTATTAGCTCTTTTACCCATTTTTAAAATTGGGTTGTTTACATATATCTTTGATAGGATAAACATGTAAGTTATGTGTGCTTATATGCATATATAGAGGTAATCCTAATTTCCCAAAGCTCCTTCAATCTGTGAATAGGAATGAGATCACATTAATAGTAGTTACTCTAATGTCATTAGCTTTTTGATCCACAAACCTAACAGAGTATAGCAGCCCCTTGCACACCACTCCCAGGTAATTCTAGGACCCTCTCTGGGTGGGACAGAAGATGGTGTCATGGATGTTCATTAGTGTGTGGTCCAGTGGGCGCTGCTCTGCCTGGCCCCATTGTCTCTCCCACTGGACACCAAAATGCTCTGCTGGTCATCAGGTCTGCTGCTCCGGCAGGTCTGAAGGGCTTCACCAGGCAAGGCTGTCTCTCTTGCTGGTTGATGGTTCCAAGCCATCACAGCCCCGTGAGCAGGTGGGGCAGAGTGACTCCATCGCACACAGCGCCCCCAGTGGGCAGTGCCCCTACTCTGCTCTGGCTGCCGGGGTAGCCCCATCCCCGTGCCCTAAGCACCTGCAGTGCGAATGTCACGTAGCAGAGAGAGAAGAATGCCTCCTCTGGTTTCAGAACACTGTCACTCAGACGTCCACAGTTTGAGTCTAAAGAAAAGCTCTTTTAGAGTTTATTTACAACCCCTTCCGCATCGCCACCTTCATCCTAGGACTCAGACGCATGGCCAGTGGGGGTTGGATCGGGAGACACATCCCAATGACAGAGACCACACTATTCTCAGAACTGCCTCTTGCCTAGAAAGCTGAAGACTTTTTTACCGGGTCAAGTGTTTTGTTCCTGCTTCCTTTCTCCCTGAATGCTGTCCTGGGAGGTGCCTCTGCCCCCAGGCACATCAACTTTGGTTCTCTAGGTGTCCTGGCATGCCTGAACCCTGGTGGACTCAGCCGGGGCTCCTCTGAGACCCTTTATACACACCTGTGGGTGAGTCTGTGCATGGTTATAGTATAGTCAAGTTTGTTGTCAATATGTCCTACAACTGGAAGATTCTGGTCTTTTCCCATGAGTTTCCGTTTGAGGATACATAACTGAAACTCTTCAAGAGTGATAGGTGAGGGAAGCGGATGTGGCTCAAGTGATTGGGCTCCCGTCTACCATATGGGAGGTCCAGGGTTCGATTCCCAGGGCCTCCTGGTGAAAAGCAAGCTGGCCCTCACGGTGAGCTGACCTGAGCGGAGTGCTGGCCCACGCGGAGAGCTGGCGCAGCAAGACGATGCAACAAAAAGAGACACAGAAGAGAGACAATAAGAGACGCAGCAGACCAGGGAGCTGAGGTGGCGCAAGAGATTGAGCAGCCTCTCTCCACTCTGGAAGGTGCCAGGATCGGTTCTCAGTGCTGCCTAAAGAGAAGACAAGCAGACACAGAACACAGAGAGAGCAGACAGCGAGCGCAAAACAACGAGGGGGGAGGGGGAGAAATAAATAAATCTTTTAAAAAAAAGAGTGATAGGTGAATATTATATACTTGATTCTTCAGTTGAACTCAAGTGGGGAGCATGCGGACAATAGCACCACTCTAGGAGGGTTAAGCAAGGTGCTTCAGCTACGTGGGGGAGAACATCCTCGCCTTACCAGTCACTGATACCACTTTGGTTTTTGGCAACTGGCTTCAGAAACAACACAAATATAAGCCTATTACTAAGAAAGCTACTTAGATCAGCGTTTTCCCAAAGAGTGCTGTGCCCTCCCCCAGTAGCGTGAGCGACTCTGAAAATAAGCTACTATATGAACAGGCTGGGGAACTCCACGTTCCCTATCGCTACCTTGGAAGGTCACGATGTGCGTTGGTAGGCTCAAGGCTGGAGAAATACTGAGTCAAAAAACCTGCAACTTGTTATAACCCACTGGTTTTAAAATACGGAGACAAAGGAGCTCTTTTTTTAAATCGAACACATTGGCATTCTTCAGAAGTGATGTTCCACAGAGCGCGTTCTGAGAGAAGTTTGTTTAGAACAGGGCTCTGCAAACTTTTTCTGTAAAGGAGCCGATGGTAAATTCTGTCCGTTTTGCGGACCATACGGTTTCTGTTGCAAGTAGGCAGCTCTGCTGTTGCAACGTGAGAGCAGCCGCAGACGATATGGAAATTAATGGACAAGATGGAAATGAATGCACGTGGCTGTGTTCCAGTACCACTTTGATTATGGACACTGAAATCTACATTTATGTAACTTCCACGTGTCACTAAATATTCTTTTGATTTTTTTTCCCAACCATTTAAAAATGTGAAAAAAAAACTTTGTGGCTCACGAGCTCTACGAAAACAGGTAGTGAGTTGAATTCTATCTACAAGCTGTAGTTTGAAGTCCACTGGCTTGGAAGGACTATGGAGCTAGTAGAATAACTGAGTGCCAAAGAGATACCTGTACCCTAAGTCCAAGGAGCAGAAACTGGGTCTGTTTACTCACCACTGAGTCTTTCGGGCTCAGTCTGCTGTATCGGGCAGTGCCTAACTTCAGATGCTCATAAATAATTATTGAAGGAAGGAATAACCACCAGTTCAATTTACCTGTCTGTAGCATGGGCAGAATTTAGTTCCTCAAAGTTGTTTTCTTTTGTAGCTATTGTTGTACTGGCCCTGATCACTGGACATCTCAGTATAAGTGACAAATAGGGACCCATAGCTCTGATGTTTTCAGCGTCAATAAAGAATTTCACACCTTTTTTGAGTATTATTTGATTGCAAATAAAGGCTGTGGCAGCTGCCTGGGGTACTAATTAAGGCCAATAATTATTAGACTGACCTACTAGAGTTAAAATAAATGTCTTGTAAAGTTGCCCTGTCTTTGCCAGCTGAGAATTTAGAGTCGGTGACAACATCTGTACCAGAACATATATTTATTTCTAGATCTTCTTACTCACAGCTAGCTGCCTTTTTTCTTGCTTCCTGGAAAGGGCCAGCTTTGGTGTCCCTGTGGCATCCATTCATCTCCATCAGACTCACCAAATTTCACTGCAACAAGCTTGATTTTCGCGCTTACACCCAGGTTAGTCCCTTTCTTGGGACTGTCTTGTCCTTTGGGAGTTTTGTTGATGGTAGGGAGTTGTTGGTTGACAACTTCCTGCCCAGCTGCAGTCCCATCTACTCAGCAACATTCTTCCTAACGAATTTTCCTAACTCAGAGCAGTGCTTCTGCCTCTGAACCTACTGAGTGAGTGACTGTTCATTCATTCATTCATTCATTTCACGAATGCTTATTGAGCAGCTGGTATGTGCTACCACACTGCTATGCCCTGGAAATATAAAATTGGAAGAAAAAAAAAATCCTCCCTTCAAGAAGTCCTACAATTTAATGGAAGTGTCAGAAATATGAGCAAATGAGATCAACCTCAGTAACATGCAGAACACATCATCGCTCTACTAGCTCTTAATCACATACCACTTGGTACCTTTAGTTGCCTTCCCGGGTGCTGATGCCGTATTTTCCAACCAGACTGTGGAATCTCCAGGGCAGACACTCAGCTTTGTCTTTTTCACCTCCAAAGTGCCTAACGCTGTGACGACCGGCCTAGGAGCGTCTCGGCAAGTGTCTGATGATTGATGTTTGAACCATGAGCAGAAATCACCAACAAGCTTGAGAACAGATGCCGCAGACTCTCTTTTGCAGCTTGGGCACTGGGTGCTTTGTTTTGTTCATGACCTGGATCCGCCGAGACGTTTGTGCTTTTGGTGACCAGTGGGCCCCACGAGGGGAAAAACAACAGTGGGATCCACAACCTGGGCTGGAGGGTGCAGGAGAGAGAGCAGGGCAGTGACAGGCGAGGACAGGGCAGGAAGCGATTCACTGCTCACTTTACTTACGGCCCCTGGGGATACAGGTCAGCATGCTTGGTGCACCCCCCGGCTTCTCAGAGGCCTCAGCCACTGTGGACCTCAAAGGACCCACTTTCTGGGTACAGCCCATCCCAACCTGAGGGCCCCAACCAGCCCAGCTTCTGGAGAGGGATGGCAAATGGAGAGGTGGTTACACTCCTGTCCAGCAGGACTTCTCAAGGCAACAGGACGTTGGGAGCAGAATAGCTGTGCTGAGCAGTACCTCAGGACTTCAGCAGCAGCCCTGCCGTCCCCTGCTGTCATCCCTACCAACCCTGAGACAGCTCGGGCACACATTCAGTGCAGGTACATCTCGTACTCTGGCTCGGCTTTACCCGGAGAGGTGATGGAGTCGAGTGGTGTTGGAATTAGGAATACCTAGTAGGTTCAGTACCTTATCTTAGCCTCTGTGTTATCTGGGACAAATGACTTTATCCTGCTGAACCTTAGTGTTTGCATCAAGAAAGTGGGGGAAATGATATCTTTTTGACTTTTGTTATGAGGATTGCAAGGGAGAATGTTTGTAAAGGGCCAGGCACCAACAGGGCTCCACAAATGGTGGCCGGTATTATTATCTTTTTACCTTAGGGAATGCTGTCAATGCCAAGCCCGTTCTTTCTGCTGCAGTATGTGGGCTTTCCAATTCCCGGGCCTTTCTGAGCTCCGCAGGGTGAACTGGCTTGATGACAATGGTATCACCCTCGGGTCCTTAGGTTTGGCTTTCCATAGATCTGCTAAAGTGAATTTCCATCCCTCCATCTGTTTTTCATCTTCATATATTGCAGCTCAGGATTACAGATGTCTCCTGCCCTCATAGAATATGGAGCTTGGGTTTCTGTTCCTTATTCTCTTTGTTGTTTTGGTGTGATTTTTGAAAAAAGAAAGGGCAGAAACATCTCTGCTCTGTCATCTAAAAACACGGTTATCTGTTCAGAGTCATCTCTTAGCACAACAAATAACAGGACATCTTAGGATTCGAAAGTGAAAGCAGATTTTTTCCCCTCCCTCCTCCTTCCCTATTCCCTTAGATATAATAAAGTACACAATTGCTCTCTTATTCGAGTGGTGGTGATTCCCCACCATCAGCACATTCCTTCCCGCCATCTCCCAAAGGCTCTTCTCGCAGATGAGGCCCGTCAAGGCTCGGGTTTGACTGACTTGCAGGGATGGGGGATGGAATCAGAGGGAGGAGAACGCTATAACAAACCAGCTGCTCTTCGGAGGTTGATTTTCATTTTGGAAAATAGCAGAAGCAATTACCGTGGCTCATTAGAAGGACTAACAAACTGGCTGCAAAACTATATTTGGAAAACTGTATTCACTTAGCTCTAAAGTGGTGAGAGGGTGTGAAAGGGTGGAAGGGAGAGGAAAAGATGGACCATGACGGGCCTATGTTTAGACTCACGTCTGCAAACAGGTGATTGGAATTCAATTCGGAGAGAAACAAGAACTTAATGGAACCGGGACCTGGGCCAAGTGTAGACCTGTATTTCAATGCGCTTCAGTGTATTTCAACGAGGCTCCAGCCCTTTGGGAAACTGGGTTTGCTCCTGGAGAGGCCCTCCTGCCGAGTGGGGATTTGCATGGAAGATACACTCAGTTTAATGTGTCCAGCTGAGACAGTGCAGATGCCACCTCAGGCCATGGTGTGCCTCTGTGATAGGTCCTGTAGCAGCTTGACATTATTTATGAATTCCAAAAAGAGATATTGATTATGTTTGTAGACTGGTCTGTTCCTCTGGGCTTGGTACCCTTTGATTGTATTACATTCCGCTGAGACGTCTTTGATTAAATTATGTTACGATTAGGGCTTTGATTCGACCACGTCATTAGGGCGTGCAGGGTTGAGTCCCCACCCCCTGGGTGGGATGATAAAACAGACTCTCACACGGAAGTAGACACACACAGCAGATACACAGAGGATCCTGCGGCCTTGGGAGGAGAGATGAGACTGATAGTTTACAGCTGACCTTGTGAAGAGACCAGAGCAGCTAAGAAGCCCTGAGAGACGAGCCTTATGCCAGCCTATGGCTGAGATCAGAAGAAGCTAGACCCACGGAGCCTTAAGAGGGAAGAGGAAGGCTGAACCCTCGCAGACGTCACTCGCCATCTTGCGTCAACACACGGTAACAGACTTTGGGTGAGAAAGTACCTCTTATGGTACCTTGAGTTAGACTGTTTAGGGCCTTGTGACTGTAAGCTTCTACCCCAAATAAATACCCTTTATAAAAGCCAACAGATTTCTGTATTTTGCATCAGCACCCTTTGTCTGGCTAATACAGGTCCCAAGGTTTGTCATTTAATTACATCAGAGCCCATTGCCTCTGAAAGGAACTTCCATCCTTATCTTTCTACTGCCTTCTGAGGGGGAGGTGTTGACACCACAGGCATTTGGGCAGCTGCTGGCTCATGTCTCGTATTTGCTCATAACCAAAGGTACCAGCATGGGAAAGGCATGCTTAGGGAAAGAAAGGAGATGCTTCAGGAAGTTTGTAGAGTGGAACTACCGCAGAAAGGACTTGAAAAAAATCACCTGTTCTTTTTTCTGCTGAATGAGATAGCATCGGGAGCCCTTCACCCTGGTAACACTTTTCATGCATTGTGCAATTGAGCTATATTCATTTGTACTTAAAGAACCCCCAATGTTGGTATAGTCCTATGTATTTTATAAAGTACTTTTACCAGGGCTGCTGAGAACTCCTTGCTGATTAAAAAAAAAATGGGGAGAAGGGGCCCTCTGAGTAAGGATGGAGCTGGGGAAAATAGCCTTCCTATGGCATTTGTATTGACATGCATCTTAGATAGGGTCCAGAGCCCTTCTGAGCCTCCAGCCCTGGTCACTGGTGTTGGCTTCCCCAGACCCATTGAGAACCCTGGCTTTCTCATAATATATTGTATTTAAAACTTAGGTAGATATTATTGTTTTTCTTTTACAGAGGAGCACACAGAGTTCAGGCAGTTTTAATGACTTGCCTAGGGTCACCCATCTACATAGCCACATGGCTGAGACAGGAACCCAAGCAGCTTTCACGCCATTTCTACTCTACCATAGGGCATCAGTCAGGAATGGGTTCATCTGTAAAAGAACACCTGAGTGACAATAGCTGAAACACAAAGGGATTTCTTAAAAAAATCTCATGTCTGCGGAACTTGCCACAAGTCTCCTATTGTCTTCCTGGTCTACCATCCTTACTTAGCATTTGGTTTCTGTTCTCATACCTATGAGATGTCTGCTGTCCCTCAAAGCCTCACATCCTCATTCCAGGAAGAAGAAAGGAAGAAGGGGCAGAGGCATTACCAGCAGGCTTATTCTTTGTCATATGGCCACCCCAGCTGCAAGGGTGGTTGGGAAATCAAGTTGAGGCAGGCAAGGGAGAAGGAAGTTGGAACAGAGGGTGGGTATGTCTGATGCACATAAGAATTGCTTAATTGTTTAAGATGAAAGGGAACTAGCATCTTTGGAGCTCATACTGTGGGTTTGGCACTTTTTAGCCTCTTTATCTACATGACATTTAATATTATAGGTCTTTCTATGTGTCCCCGTGTTGGGTTGTAGGCTCAGTGAAGGCAGGAGTTGTATCTTCCATTTCTTTTATATGCCCTACACATTGGAATTTGGGACTCATTATGTTAGATAAATGACTGCCCTGCCTCCCTCAGGCCCTGCTAACCCATTCTCTCCCAAGGGCTTCCTGATGTCAGCAATGGAAATTAGCCCTTGTTTAACGTTGTTTTCTTTTTCTTCCTGCACACCCCTCACCCCCATCATCTCCTCCTCCTCCTCCTCCTCCTTGTTTGTAAAGGAAAAGAGCAGCAGTTACATTTCATAAGTAATTGAGTGGGCTCCTCCTCGTGTGGCCCATCAAAGAATAAATTCCTTTCCAGGTACTCCTACCATGAATGAGAAAGACTACGGGATAAAGGGTTATTATTTTAAGAAGCTGAATTCTACTCCTGAATTGGAATCAAGGGCCATGTGCCCTGGTCTCTAAAACCACAGCTGGAATGTACATAATGTATGTTCCAAGTTTTTGGAACCACTCTAACTTGTTATAATCAATCCTTCCAAGTGTTTCTGAACATAAAGGATAAGGATATTAGCATCAAGCCCCAATATCCCCTATCACGCATAGGGAGATAAATATACAGGTGGATATTGGGAAGGATGGGAAGATCGACAGAGCATTTGAAAGGATCCTATGGAATTCTGAGTGTCTGTCATGCATGTCTCTGGGCTTCATACCAGTGACGTCACCTCCCTGGGTATAGCTGATTGGACCGCACGTGAGCACCTGGCCCAGAGGTCACACTCTATGGCAGAGGTGCAGAGATGCAGCACAGAATCATCTGGGAGACTTCAAAATACCAGAAAGCCAATGCAACACCAGATGGAGAAGTGTATTTTGAAAAAGCTGTTCTATTGAGTCTGATGTGTACCTTTGGTAAAGAACCCTTAATAATCTGGTTTCGAGGGTAATTCTGCTCAAAATGGGTTCCCTCGACTACATCCTGATGAGCTAAAGCAATCCAGTCTTTCCTGGGGAATATGACCTCAGGACCCAGAAAAAGTTGGATGTTGAGATTTGGGAGCAAGGGGAATGGCGGGATAGAGAAGTTGAGGCACTAAAATGGCACAGCCCTGAAGTCAGGAGCGATGGGTATTCGATCTGAGGAGACAGTGAATGGAGTTGATGCAGAGTCACCAGATTGGCTATCGGGTTATAAAAGCTTGTCATGTTATCAGAACTAGTGATAAGTGATGTTCTGGGTTCTAGAAATAGTTCCTGACCCTCTACTTGCTTGTGTATCCCTCATAAATGCCCATTAACTGAGGTAACCTGAGTATGTGCCTCTGTTACTTGTAAATCAAAAGAACTTAACACACACAAATAGCTAGACATATCCATTTAACACGCCTCAAGAATATGCAGATTATTCACCTCGGTGAATAAGACCCGTAACCCAGAGGGCTGATAAAAAGACAACAAAGAAATAAAAACGATGGTTTCAGATGGTGATGAGTGCTGAATTAGAGAATGATGGGGGAGGTCCAACACTTTAGATAGGCTGGTTAGGGAAGACTGAGGAGAGGACAATCTATTGAGTCGGTTCATTTAGAGGTCAGGAAACAGGCTCAGAGACGGGAAGTGACTTGTCCATCGTCACACAGCAAATTAGCAGGAGGCAGGATTCCTGTCTCCTCACTCAGCGCTCCGCCCACCACCCCAAGCTCACTCAGCTGAGGGCTTTTGGGGTATCCTAGTTACTTTTTACAGTAATATCTGTTACTTTAAGAAGGAGATGGCTTGAGGGAAGGGGGAGGGGAGCAGAGAAGAGAGAAGACAATGCTACTTCTCTTCCAATTATTAACAGCCCTTCATTCTTTTCAACCCTTTGGGCCAGTTTCTCTCTTACCTGAGGTGCCCTTGGGTTGCAGGACCGCAGCAAAGGGTGGAGGGCCAGGCAAAGTTTGCAGATTACAAGGGACTCAATGCAGAAGCATCCCGTACCACGGTCTGACAGCTGTCTGAAGACCTTCCCTAGAGACTGCAGGGGAAAGGAGTGAAAGAGGACGGGAGAACGGAGGCAGCGAAGGCGGTCCTCCATGAATCAATTGGGAATAAACCTAAAACTTCCTCCCAAGTTAAAATAATCAAATACTAAAGCAGGTTTCCTTTGAGCCACCCTAAGAAGCCCATTCGTCTCCCCTTCTCCCTTTCTGTCTGCCTGGCTTTCTCTCCTCCCTCCACCGCCCCCGCCCATTCCCTCTTCTCCTTTCTTTCCTCTCTCTCACACCATGTTAGCATTATTGTCAGTAGAACGAGCTGCATGCATGCCAAATCAGGTCATTCACAAATATAGAACAAACGTCTGTCACTACAGATTTACCACTATGACTAAAGCATCGCCCTTCTGTCTGTAAGAAGTGTGCCCATTAGTTATGTGGGATCACAGCCCCCATAGCCTTTTAACCCTCTACCTTAGCTTACCAGGGGCAAGCATTCTTCCAATAAACATCCTGTCGGGTGTCTTTGCATGATTTATTGTGGTGGCTGCGTTTGTGTTTCTAAAGCCAAGACAAAGTCAGCCCCTTCCATCTTAGCCTCTACCCCACTCACAGGGCACTGACAAAGCCATTTCCTAGAATATAAGACTTTACTGTAAATATTTGCTCTGGGCTGAAACCTGCTAGAGGATCTTTGCCTAAAACAAGATAACTAACAACACTCCATTAAAGAAAATGAGCGTGAACTGAGATCTAACTCTTCAATAGAAAGATTTAAACAGTCAACTCTATTTACATTCTTCAAAATTCCCTTTTGGACATTTAACATGCACCACGTATTTTCGCCTTGTTAAAATCAGGGCTAGTCTCCTTTTAAAAGATATTAAAGGATCCGTGGTAAGAAAGAAAGATCCGTGGTGAGAAAGAGAAAAAAAAAATGGGAAGAGGAAAGTAGTGAAAAGAGAAGAGAAAAGGCTAAAACGAATTTTTAAAATTCCTATTTAGCTTTAAAATTGTCTTGTCTTCAAAAATGGGTCCACTCTGAGTTTTACACATGAATGAGGAAACTGGCAATTGGAATTATAATTCAAGACTGAACACAAAATCCCCCCCAAAATGGAGTCTTTTCTGGTTTGTTCAACAATTACTGCAGAAGAACAGTACAGAGAAACTTTAAATGACCTCCGAAACCTAAGATAAAACACAAAAATAAAAGCACAACTTGTTTCTATTTTGATTGTTTGGCTAGGTCTATTTTCAGAGTTGAGAATTTTTATGTTTTTCAGTGAAGGCAGCAGAAACCACAAATGTTAAAATGAGAAAACCAGACTTGTTATGACTGCCCCAAATATCTATATTACCCAATTGACCCTATTTGTAAATGCCTTTGCCAGTTAATTTTTACGCTATCATTATTGCTATCACCATTGTTATTATTTTGTTCTTTTTCTTTGATCATTAGGTTGCTGGTTCAACCACCATACATGGGCTATAATAGAAATTCATTTCCATGTGATGGTTGTTGGGCAGCCTATGGGAAATGACTTGATAGTCTTGCAAACACTGAATCATGCAGTAAATTAACACTCATTTTCATGCATGTTTGCTTGCATGTTGATGACCTGGAAACACACGCTTACACTCCATATTTTTCCTTGTTGCTCTTGATTTGTTTCTTCTCTGGGAGGAATAGGACAATATGGGCTTCCTCCAGGGGACAAAACAACACCTTAACTCTGCAGCTTGGAAGGGCGAGAGGAGCAGATGGATGTAAAGTATACTTAGAGAGGGCCAACAGAGCACACGCAGGGAGGAAATTCAGCTACCTGGCATCACACCTGGGCACTGCCAACCATCTTGGCAGCCAGGCTGCCTGGGGAAGGGGAAGGAGGGGGCTCGGAAGAAAGTAAGATCCAACAATGGTTCACAAAATAGTCCTTTGAAAGAGTCCATTCCAGGTAACGTGCTCCTGGGGTCGTGGCGTTTAGAAACTCGGTTCCTACCCCTCCCACATTTCCCTTCCATGCCCACCACCCTAACCCCCCACCAAAGAGGGGAGTACATGCAAATGGATGCTATTTCTTCACGTTATCAAACACCTCTTGGCTTGCTACTGTCTTTTTACCTTTAGCTGGCAATAAAACCAACTAAAATAATCCTTAATTCAATAAACACCAAGAATTTCCTGGTCTCTAGAGTAAGTCAGTTAACTATTTTTTTATTTATTTTTTACTGTGGGTGGGCCGTTGGCAGGTTATTGAAGCTTCCTCAGCAGTGCCATACAATGGAGCTTTCTACAATGATGGAAATGTTCTATATCTGCACTGTCCAATCTGGAAGCTGCTAGCCACAAAGGGCTATTGAGAACCTGAAATGTGGCTAGTTTGACTGAGGAGCTAAGTTTTTAATTTAATTGAATTGAAAATTAAATTTACATTAAACGTAAATTACATTTTCCATAATAAAAGTTTTTTTAATGACCCTAAGAATGCAGAGCAGTGTATCCTAGAAGTACATCAAGTATTGCTTCTCTCTGGTTGAACTGGCACCGTATTGGCTCAATATTGGATAGCACAGATCTGAAATGTAATCATCAGAGTTGGCTGCAGAACTCTCTGGCTAGTCCTGTGTCATCTCAACAATGTACATATCAAATTGCCTCAATCTAGCTTTAAAAGACCTTGGTGCCTTATTCTTCTTATAAACCAGGATTCAGGACGACACTATCACACCCAAGGATACAATTATTGTCTGTATTCTGATGACACAGAAATCAACTTTCTACACCCGAGTTGGCCTTTTTGGTTCATGTAACACTCCATCTACCCTGTCGGGGCCTAACACCTCACTCAAGACATATTGCATGGGACTCTCTGGGGGGCAGCTTAGCTTGAAACTTGTAATTTTTACAAGCTTTTCATGAGATTCTTATGCAAACAGCCCAACATTTATCCTTGCCACTGCTCTGCAGTGTACTTCAGACTGGACGTATTACCACCAATTCTGGCTGAATATGACAAAGATCCAAGCCTTCATTTTCCTTCTCTGTGCTTCTGCCTTTCCCAGTTTGCCCAAACCCAGGAGGCAGCACCATAACTTGTCATAAATCTTGGTGTCAACATCACGCATTGATTAAATGCACCAGCCCTAGAATGGCTGGAACAGAGCAAGCCTTCAACAAATACTTGACCCTTTTGTCTTTCCTTGTGTCCTTTGTTTCTCATATCTGATGAGTTGCAGAGCAAGACCCTTTTCCCACACCCTGTCCCCTGTGTCCATTTTATTCTCTTTTTTTCCTAAGCTCCGCACCTTAATTGATAAGGTAATCATCTTAATCTTATAGTATTACATCTGTCATCATCATCATCATCAAGATAGCTACCACAAATGACACCTATGAGGTTGAAATTATCATTCCCACTTTACAGAGGATTACATTTACCCTGTGTCATTTGGCTAAAAACTAGAAAAGAAATGTGAGTTTATACCCAAACTTGTGCTCTTTTCCACTAAATGGGCTTAGCTACCTGCTACAAGCCCTGCTGCACCATAGAGTAATCTTCTCCCTGAACCAAAGTCATCTTCTCTGTTCATCTTGTTGAACAGGCTCTGCCCATTGTGAAATAATAACAGACTCATCGATGGATGCTATAACCTTTGGATGGAAGGTCACTGGGGGACATAGAATTTTCAGTCTCAGGGTATTACCCACAGATAACTAATTACAAAGGGGAGAGTTGGCAGGCACCACTTTATCCAAATGCTTAAACTTAACGTGCCCAGTAATGGGAAAAACTGACATCATGTGCCTCCTGACCTGATGCACCAAGAAAAGTATATCACCTATATGGCATTTCTGCCAAAATAGTAAACTTGAGTCTCATCATGAGGAAAGAATCAGAAAAATCCAAATTAAGGTACATTATGCAAAAAAAACTGGCCTGGACTCCTGAAAAATGACAATGTCATAAAAGACAAAAAGAGTTTGGTGAATGGTTCTGGATTAAAGAAGTTAAAGAGACATGACAATTAAACTCAATACATGATCCTTAGCTGGATTCTGATTTTGTAAAAAGCTATAAAGGACCTTATTGGGATAATTGGGGAAAATTGAGTATGGGCTATATACCAGACAACAGGATTGTATCACTCTTAAATTTCCTGAGAATGTTAATTCTGTTGTGGTTATGTGGGAAAATGCTCTGGCTCTCAGATTATATTCTGAAGTTTATATGGGTGAAGAATCATGAAAGCTGCTACTAATACTCAAATGGTCTAGCAACAGAAAAACAACTCTCAGAAAGAGATAAAGAAAATGGGGCAAAATGTTAACAACTGTGGAATCTAGGAAAAGGGTATATGGCATTCTTTGTCCTATTTTTGCAACTCGTCTGTAGCCTTGAGATCTTTTCAAAATAAAAAGTAGGTTTAAAGAAAGTAACAGTGCTAGATAATGTTGAACTTACTATTCGCCAGACACTCTTCTAAGCGCTTTCCGTAGATTGAATCATTTAGTCCTCACAACACCCAATGAGGTACATGATTATTAGCCTCATTTTGTACGTGAAACAATGGAGGACCAGAGAGGCTAATGACTTGCCCAGAGTCAAGAGCTTGTGAGAAGTAGAGCTGGGATTCCAACCATAGCCCATGCACTTAACCTCTCTGCTAAATTATTTTATTGGCACTATCCTACTTTTCCTAGGTTTGGCCTGATAGTCTCTCCATTTGCTTCCAGTTCTTCTGCCAAATTTCCTAAATCTACATTCTTTCCCATGTCTATTGCAAAACCCTATTTAATTATGTTTAAAATCCATTTCTATCACTGCTACTCAAGTCCCTTTTTTTTTTTTTTGACATTTGTATATTTAAAGAATCAAAGAATCTGAGAGTTGGAAGAGACTTCAAAAGTCATCCAAACATCCATCCAGTTCTTGAATTTTATCTATGAGATTTTGACCAAGCAGTCGTGCAGCCTACATTTCCAAAGCTCCACCGTTAGGACTTTCCACTTTCTGAGTGGCCTGAACAAGTTGTTCATCACAGTTCAACAATTCTAACATTTCAAGTGCTTCCTTGTGTTTATCTGAAGTTTACCTCCTTCTGCACCGCAGGCCGCCTTTCCCTGGAATCCACAATTACATCCCGTGCTCAGGGCCAGGTGTGTGTCCTAGTAGATAAGGGCCTGCTGGGACATTCCTTCCCCTATTGTCCTGAGCATCTGTAGATATTCACTGGGGACAGTCAGATTCTGGTGGGCATGTTTTATGACCTCCCAGCTCACACCCTTGTGGTATATCTATCGCTGATGGGAAGAGAGCAGGGTTCCTCTACTGTGGCAGCAGGCAAACACAAGAGAGGGTTGCTTTGCTTATATACATGGACATAAAACTTACCTATATAATTATCTATATAATTGAAGCACAATGGATAACATATAATAGGGACCCAAGTGCTTATCGAAAGATTATATATTTGCGATATATATGTTGGATATAATGACAATATCTGGCCTCTATAGTTCTTTGGGCTTTTATGAAGACAACAAAAGCAGTTGAGAATGACTAACATGCACTTTGAAAAAAGAACCTTATACCGAATTTTATACAGTGGCTATAAAGGATGCTCAGTGGTTTTTATATTTGTCTCCAGCTTCTCCAAGTTGAAGACCTGATGATAACAGTGTGGCCAGTGCAAAGGCTGGGCCTCTTCTCTTTGCTCTATGTTATCTTTGACTTCCAGAGTCTTATCAGAATGGTAATGGGTACCTTTTGTTAAAGGCCCCTTATTTCAAGCTTTAGGTTTGGTTTATATCCTTGTTCAAAGGATAACCATTGAAAGAAGAGAAATACTGAGTCTTTATGAGTTGATGTATGGAAGGTTTTGTTTCAGTTCAAAGATGTTTCACAGCAGAAGGCTGGCTGTGTGTGTGTGATGCTGTGGTATGTGTCCTCTCTTTGTCTTGACTGTATGAGGACGATTGTCCATCCCTTTGTTGTATAGGAGATATCACCCTATTCATTAGAACACAACAGAGTTTCTGACCGCAAGTCTCCTACCGCCAGTCTAAAAACACTTTACATTTCCTCAGCCTCGGGATCCCCTCTCACACCCCTGGACTGCGCCAAGGATCTGCAGCCCTGCACAGGGTTGGGCTGGGGCTGGGGCTGGGAACCACCTGCCGCCTCTCTCCATACAGCTCCTTTCCATGCACTGGCATTCTGCTGCTTTCAGGCCATGCTGGGGACATAAACACCTTTGCCAGCCTGGCTTTGGTCTCACCTGCTGCCTAGATGAGAGTGCACCTATTTCTCTCTGTGGTTGGTCTTCCGATTGTCCAGCAGGGTACCAGGGGCACCCTGATTTCCTGTTCTTCCACCATTCCCAGCCTTCAGGCTTTTCCCTCGTCCTCCTCCTTGCAACATGAGGGGACTTTCTAGTCTGGTTGGGAGAAGGTAGGTTTATCAATTTCAAAGAACCAGCTTTTGATTTCATTCACTTTCTCTGTTGTTCTTATTTTATAAATTCTCTTGATTTCCATTCTTATCTTTCTTATATCCTTCCTTCTGCTTTGGGTTTCTTTTGCTTCCCCCTGCCACCTGCCACCCACTAGTTTCTTAAAGTAGAAGCTTAGATTTTTGAATTGAGGTCTTTCTTCTTTTATAATAAAAAGCATTTAATGCTACGGATTTCCCTCTAAGCACTGCTTTGTCCTCATTCCAAAAATTTAGAGATGTTATATTTTCATTTTTGTTCTGTTCAAAATATTTTCTAACTTTCCTTGAGACTGTAGCCAACTGAGGTGAACTGAATTGTCTGAGGATAAATCCAAGGGGTCTTTAGGTATGGTTAACTGAGTAAAGGTAATAATGCTTTCCTTCTCACTCTAATTGAAGTGAAGCATTATAAGAAAGATTTTAAGATATAAAGGATGGAATAAGCTATTTACTTTAAATAGTTTTAACTTTAGTAATTTAATATAATGCTTGTCCAACAACTTAGTTCTGGGAGAAGATCCTGTAGTCAAACCCTTGAAACTTCTCAGAATCAGAAACTTTGATTATTCCAGTAGCACCTCATCTTCCAGAAATATGCAATGTTGCTTAAACTCTAGTGTGCATAAGGATCACGCTAAGAGCTTATTAAACGTAGCTTTTTGGACCCACCACAAGAGATTCTGATTCAGTATGACTGGGAGGGACCCAAGGATTTGCCTTTCTAGGGAACCCCTTTGACACGTGTGCTGCTGGTCTGAGAATCACCCTTTAAGTACTGTACTATAGCATTGGAAAATAATATCCATCAAGTCCTCTTTGACATACTTTGCGTGGTTTTCTATCGCTTTTCCTCTTTTACTTCTTTAAAATCTTGTCTCCTTCCTTTTCCTCTTCCTGCCTTCTACATATAGATATTTTCTAAGAATTATAACTTTGGTTCTTATCTCTTCAGCCTTCCTTCCATTATAAATTCACCACCCCCTTATTGAAAATCTACTAATTGTTCAGCTTGGCTATAGGTACCATATAAGGAAAAACCAATGGTATCCATGCCCCTCCTTCTAGTATTATTTTCTCTGTGATTTTCCTCAGAACTGAGTTCTTTTCTTAGAACTTTCTCACAAGAATGACCTCCTCCTTTGCCTTCCCATAGCTCTTTATGTGTTTCACTCATCTGGTTTTTATTTTATTCTATCTTGGTTGGGAATTCCTTGAAACAATATCCTAAATCTTGATTGAAAACAGGATCTGGACTGTGCAAAATTATCTCCACTTCCAATTTTGATTTTGCCATTCATCTGCATTTTCTCTTTCAGTTTCAATAATTATATCATCCTTGGAATTGATAAGAAAATTGTGACAATCTTTTCAACACAGTACCACCTTATTCTAATACAAAATATACATACAAGTTAAACAAAGCTTTGACTGGTATTCAGAAATTTTGAAGGACGACAGGGAGGATGAAACAAAACTCCATTTCTAAACATAGCGGCACAAGATAATATTTATGGTATTTAATTTTATTTAATTTATTTCAAATGACAAATATTGATAAATTGCAATATGCAAGACGCCAGCCTGTTGTATTTGCATGAATTTTTCTGCCTCTAGCCTATGTCAGGACTCTCCAAATTTTGTGGGGAAAATATAGATTGGCCCTCCTGCCCCCACTCTGCATGTGGCAGCAATCAGTGAAAAGAGCGTTCGTCCAAATGAACATCTGGATATTAAAAAGGGGGAGAAGTGGGAACAGAGGAGAACATTTTCACATAAAGACTGAGAAAACATCAGTGGAAACTTCACTGAGCTATCTCTCTCCTGAACTCCAGACTTCCTTTGCTGTGATATAAAATACTCATATAGGAAGTCACTGCCAGTGTTGCAAAGGAAATCGATGTCTGACCGGATTTATGGGATCCTCACATGTTGACCTGTTCTGCACACATAAATAGAGTGGGAAGGCGTTTGGGCAAGAGAAAGAAAGAAGAGTCATGAGTAAGCCAGTAGACCTTTGAAATCAAACACATCTAATCCAGAAAAAGTCTCGGGCATTTCCCAGGAAAGGAGAGAAGTGGAGATCTGCCTGTCAACTAACCTTGTGAAGATATCAAATTTCTTACCGCAGATATTCTGCCAGGGTTCTCCAGGACAAGGAGAGAGTGCTCCCCATACCTTTTTGCATTATGGTAGAGACACATCACACGCATATCCAACCCACATGCATTCCACGAGTTGGGGGAGAAACAACCATAGCCCCTATAGGCACAACAACTACTTAATCTGGTGTTCAAGATGAGAAACAGAGGTGTGTTCCAGTAATGGGGGGAAATCTGGTTGTGTCAGCTACACTGAAAGACGGCACAGTAGATTCAAAGCATGCTCAGCGTTCTGTGATCTAAGGATGATTAAGGGCGTGATTTAAGGGACTTTCTTGGTGGGAGAAAAATGATGCCTTGATGCCTCTGGGGCTTCCACAGGCAGCTGTGGGATTCGGCCAGTGCCTCTCAGAGGCTGCTTTTCTAGACCATCAGCAGATGGGAGGGTGACAAAACAAAATCTCTGTAGAAACCACCAGCCTCTCCCTTCCCATCCCTCTGTCCACTTCTCCTTCCCTCTTTTTCAATTCTTTCATCTTAGAACTTTCCTCTTTTCATGAGATGGAGGTGGTGCAGTGAAGTCATTGAAGGGAGAAGTTGGTGCAGTGCACTTTTGATGGGAGCTCTCGCCCTAGAAAAACCGTGGGGAGCCTTCATGGCCCATGGGTGTCAGTGCAATACAGTAGCTCTGTCCAGCTAAGCATCACCATGACTTGGTGGTTTCCTAAGCAAGAGTGACCTTGGATTGTCCTCACTGTGAGACCAAGTTTAGGATTGTTGCTAGGCAGGACAGCACACGGAGGCTATGTCTATCTATGCCAAACAGTAGTTCTTCTTCTAGCCTAATGGTAATCAGGCTTTAAAGGGAAAGAAATTATATTTAGTTTTGCCCTTGTGCAGAATTATGGAGGAAATGTGTAATCATAGGAAAAATCCAGATACCCTGAAAGAAAATGGAAGGCAAGGGGCAAATTGGGAACTCCCTCAATGTGCAAGCTGCTAGCACCTCAGTGGGGCAGTCTCATTGCTCAATGGATCAAGGTGATTGGAAAAACTTTTGCTTGCAGACTAAATTAAGAATAGGGTCCCCACTGTTGGTCATACAGCGGCCAACATTCATGAGTGACGTGCTTTATCCCCAGGGACCTTATTTCTCCACTCTGGCCAGCTCTGATTAAGAGGAAACCATATATCTTCCAAGAATATTTCTGTCTTCTGTTCAACTCAGTAACATTAACAGGGGGAAATGAGGTTATGTGAACTTCCCATGGATATTGTGATGGGAGTGACTCAGCTGATACAAAGGATTCCCTGTGAAACATATCCATATAAATAGAGAGAGCATATTCTGGTGATTCTCCTAGGTTTCACCAGCTCAGGAAAAAGGAAAGAATATCCTTAAGAGACAGTGACACCATAGCTATATGCAGATGGTTACCAAAATGCATGGTAAAAGACGCCCCCCCAAATAAAGCAAAGCAATGCAAAATTTTTCCACCTCAAATGGGTGAGGTTTGACATATTTTAAAGACCAGGTCGACTCTGATCCAAATAGCTTCCCCATTGTTGAATTGTTGAATTTTTTGAATAAAAGACTATTGTTTGGCAGTCAGTGGGCTACGCTCATATCTTCAAAATCTTCTTTTGCAGAAAACTGATAATAATGAGGAAAATAGACTCTTAGGCAAAATAGTTTATATTCATTCAGAACTTAGCATATGTGAAAATTATTATATGAAAAAATTAATTTTGTCATTTAATTCTAGAACCAAATTTCCTATGCCTTTCCCACACATATCCACACACCCACACACCCACACATATCCCCTTTGTTTCCATATTTCATATGTTGACCATAGCCCCGTAGAAAATATTTAACTTGAGCATGGGATAAAGCAAGTCCTCTCCCTAAGCAATGCTATCTTCCAGATTAGAATAGGACATGTGACAATTTGAAGCTCTTTTATGAATCCTATAAAGAAAATAGATTATGTTTTTGAACTGATCCATTCCTGTGGATGTGGGGCATTTTGATTCCATCACGTCAGTGAGGCGTGAGCCAGTTTGGGTCTCCACCCTCTTCCTGGGTCTTGCTGATAAAAATGGAGACATAGAGAGAGACATACACACACAGGAAAAGGGAGCTTTACCATTTTGATCCAGCCACGTGAGAAAAAGGACTCCAGGTTCACCCTCAACTGAACTCAAGGAGAGAAGCCCCGAGAGGCTCAAGGAGCTGATGCCCAGGGAGAACTCGGCCACAGCTGAGTTCAAGGAGAAAGTAACGAGAGCTCGGCAGACCCGCCATCTTGCCTGATCGCCATATGGCAGGACACTAGGATCAACAGTAGCTGAATTTGGTGAGAAAGCATCTCTGATGGTGACTTGATTTGCACATTTCACAGCCTCAGAACGGTAAGCTTTTACCCTAAATAAAATACCCATTATAAAAGCAACCGTCTTCTGGTACTTTGCATCGGCAGCCCTGTGGCAAACTAAGAAAGGACACGTGTTCCCATTTTTAGTCCTAGTTAGGAACCAGTTTTGGTATCCTTCCAGAAATGTAAGTGATGCTTGAGTCTGTTGGGGAAGGGAGAAAAGACGTCTTTGAAATTGATCTGCAGCTGAGACACAGAATCTTCAGCCCTTATCCAATCAGTTTCCATATTTTTGTATTCATCTTTCCTCCTCTAATTTTTTATTCATCCTCTAGAATGGTGAGCATTGCTATACTTGGAAAATAGTGGGCATTCAATAAATATTCATAAATGAATGGATTTTTCTATTTTACTCCTAGACATCAAAAGCTTGTTTGGCTCTGTCTCTCCACAGATATTGGTGGGCAGACAGTTAAATACTAGTCTGCAGATACCAAAGGAACTACTTCTGCTACTTCATCAACAGCCTGGATGTTTTATGCTATAGTGGTTTACTGAAACCTCAAGTTATTTACCTTTTAAAAATGTGAATTGGATTTGGAGTCAAATGGAGATGGAAAGAAGGGAAGACTTTTATTTCTGGATTCATTTTAGCATCTCAGAAATACTTTTTTCCCTCTTTTATTTTTATTTTTTTCTGTTGATTGCCAGTGAGTGTGAAGATAACTCAGACACAAAAGGAGGGAAACTCTCTCAACAAGACAATTAGAACCTTTGTACAGAGGAGCATGAGCACAATACAACACTCCCGGGAGTGTCCTTCTTCTTCTTTCAGAAAGCCACCAGCTTGTGTTTTCATCAATAACCAGATCTCTTGTTAGTAACATAAATTATGAACAAATATTTGATGACAGTTACCATAACTCCTCTGTATCTGGCAAAGTAAAAGGGGAACTGTCTTCTTTGATAGAAATGTTCCCACCTACAAAAGTAAAAGAAGAAAGAAAAGCTTTGCCTTGATGCTTGTCCTCTTTTACTTCCCACTCCTTTACTTTGAAATCAATCTATTGAAAATAATCACAGAAAGAACATTCTGCTCAGGCTTGGGGAGAACACAGTATCTAAGCACATATTCTGCAATGATCTGAGTTGACAAAAATTCTTCAAGGATAGAATAGAAGTAAAGTCCCAGCTATTGAAAGGTAAGACTGCGGTACCACGCCGTACTCATCTGATTCTCCATCCTTGGGCATACCAGAGAGTGGAGGGAATAGTGGGCCTGGAAGAAACCAAAGACTCGTTTGGCCTAAGTGTGGTTTCCTACCTGAGCAAAATATGACAGTAGAAAACTTCCAATTACGCATTGACTAGACTCCAGAGCATATCAGAGAAGATCAAGTACAGTGATTCGGAGGAGCCATTGGCTTAGCCTTGCAAAGTCAGATCCCTGGGACAATAAGTCAGAGTGCTTGTGCAATATTTATTAACATATAACTTGCATGTGTCCAAAATATGCTCTGGGGATTTGTTCATAAAAAATCTTCTCAGATGTTCCCAATTATCTCTTTTGTCCTTTAGAATCACTTTATCCCTTCCGACACATGACAACAGTCCAAAGTCAGACCTATAATTCTTTCTCCAATTTCCAACAAAAGATTTCATTGTCTGTATTGAGCCATCTTTTCTGCACAACAGTGTATTCAGTATTCATTGTTCTGGGCACATCATCTTGTATAGTGCTTCACAAATGTATTCGGATGATGGGCAATGTAGGCTTTTTTGAGTCACTGGGGAGTGATGGGTTGGATCTAGCTACCCAGAGATTGCAAGGCCCCCAGCTCCTGGCTTTTGCTGTGTGGATCTGCTATGCAGCCAAAATGTAGAATGAATCTTTTGGGATCATAGGACTCAGCTGTGCTCAAGGAACAAATCTAAGAAAGTCCTTGTGAGTCACAAAAGCAGAGAGAGAGAGACTTCAAAGACCTGGCCGAGCTCTTAACCCTCAATGTTGATTGCAATAGGAGTTGCATGAACAGGAGACAGATACCTTCTATTCCATTCTTAGTCTTCAGGGCCGAGCTTTTGTATAGTTCAGGGTCTGTGAGCTAGAACCCACATGCTAAATATGGTCTGCTGCCTGCTTTCGTAAAGCCCATGAGTCAAGAATGTTTTCTACATTTTTAAATGATCAGGGGGGAAAAAAACAAAAGAAGAGTACTATTTCCTGACACATGAAAATGATATAAATTTCAGTGTCCATAAGCAAAATTTTATTAGAACACATATCGTCATACATCATATTGCCTATGGTTGCTTTTGTGCTATACCAGCTGAGTTGAGTAGTTGCAACAGACACCATATGGTACAAAGCCAAACAAAACAAAACAATACAAAAACAAACAAACAAAAAACCCACCTTACTATCTGACCATTTACAGGAAAAGTTTGCCAACCCCTGGCCAAGTTCATTCTTAAATTCAACCGTGGTCTTTAGATGCCTGAGAGCTTGCTCAAATTCCTGGATTATATTTAGAGGATCATATGTAAGCTATTGGAGAATGAGCCATTAATTTTTGAAAATAGAAACTGACTGTCTTAGTTCCCTAGGTCTCCAGTGACAAAGCACCACAGACTAGGTGGCTTGAAACAACAGATAATTATGCTTTCACAGTTCTGGAGGATAGAAGTCCAAAATCAAGGTGTTGACATGTTGGTTCCTCCTAGATGCTTTTAGGGAGAATCCGCTCCTTGTCTCTCTCCCAGCTTCTGGCAGTCGCTGGCAAACCATGGCATTCCTTGGCTTGTGGATGTATCACTCCTGCATCTCTGTCTCCATCTTCATGTTTCATCCTCCCTGAGTGTTTCTGTCTCGGTGTTCAAATTTCCCTCTTCTTATAAGGACACCAGTCATTGGATTAGGGCCCAACCTAATTTAGTATGACCTCATCTTAACTAATTACGTCTGCAAAGACCCTATTTCCAAATAAGATCCCATTCTGAACTTCTGGGTGGACATGATTTTGAGGAGGGGGAGGCACTATTCAGCCTGGTGCACTGACCATGGGACAAGTGGTATAAAAGTGATCTGATGGGCCTAGTATAATGGGTCTCCTAGGGAAACGGAACTGATGGGAGATATCTATAAGTATTATGGGAATGTCAATGAAAGTTTTCCGTGACTTCCCCAGGAGAAGCTGGCTAGCTGAAGTAGAGATGGAAATTCTCTCTTCTGACTGCTGAAGTCATCACTTCTCCTTTTAAATCCTTCAACTGATTGAACTTCTCTCATTGTCAAAGGCAATTTCCTCAGTTGATTGTAGATGTAATCAGCCATAGATGCAATCATCTTACTGATGATTTAAGTCCATGAAAGGTCCTTGCAGTAACAATCAAGTACTTGCTTGATCAATCAATTGAGCACCATAACTTGGCCAAGTTGATACATGAATTTACCACTACAGGCTTATTAGTCAGGGAAATGCAAATTGAAATCACAATGAGATACCATTTCACACCTTTCAGTTTGTCCAAAAAAATTAAAAGAATGATAACATGAAGTGTTGAGAGAGCAAAATGTATGGATGCTGCCAATGGAAATGTAAATTGGCACAACCACTTTGGTGAGCAACTTGGCAACTTCTATGAAATGGGTGTCATGTTTAGTCAACAACTTAGCAATTCCATTCCTAGGTTTAGTCTCAATTCTAGAGAAATTTTAGCATGCATTCGAGAGGAAGTATAAAGAAGGATGTCCAGTGCAGCATGGTTTAGGTGGTAGTGGTTAATGCTGCTAGCCCAGGAAAATGGTTTCCCCATCCATTCTTGCACGTGGTAGGATTGCACTTCCTGGCTCCACCAGAGCAGGCAAAGCCTTCTGACTAGTCCCAGCCATTGAGTTTTAAGCAGAAGTGACACAACTCATGGCTATAGTATATATCAGGCCGGTGTGAGACCCTTCAGCATTATAGTAACCCATAGGTCAAAGAATAAATTGCAACGGAATATGGAAAGTGTTTCAAATTAAATGATAATTAAAATGTTACATATCAAAGTGTTTGTGATAAAGCTAAAGCCATGCTTAGAAGGAAATTTATAGCTTTAAATACATATACCAGGAAAGAAGAAAGTTTGAAAAATCAATAACCTTTGAGTTTCAGTTTAGGGTTCCCTGAAGTAAATCCTGAGTCAAAGAATCAAGGACAAGCAACATGTTGGGAAGTGAAGGGAACCCAGGCAGAAACTCAGGTAAGAGTGAGACAGGACAGGAAAGGCAGCCAATGCAGGGTGCTTTATAAGGCAGCTATCGCAGTAGTGGCTGGAGCCTGATTACTGTTGAGGGAAACTCTGGAAATTGATGTAAAGCATGCTTCAGAACTATCCTGTCCAAAGGGCAAGAGCTGGGGTATTTATACCCTGATACCCTTCTGTCTTTGGTCAAGCGTTTCCCCTGAGAGATGTTAGCTCCCAGTCACTTGTTCCCAGTCACTCTGCCCATGGACTTAAATGAGTTCAGGCAGCCCGAGGGCAGCCCCCTGGCAAAGATGCAGGTGTCCCTTGGAAGTCAGGCTGGGGTGTATGGAAATGATTAGGGGATCCCAGGGCATTTGGGGGAGTACCAACAGTGTCTCCTAAGCAGCCCTCTGAGAAAGTGACAAAAAGCAAAGCCAAGCCAACCAAAAGGAAGTAGAGGGAAGGCAAGAATAAAGACAAAATCAAATGTGTCATAGAAAGGATCCATAAAACCATAAGTTGGCTCCCTAAAATCCTAATAAAATTGATAAATTGCTGACAAGATTAAATTAAGAGAGAAGAGGCACAAAGGAACAATGTCAAGAATTTTTAAGTGGGACATCATTACAGATCCTGCAGACATGAGATCACGAAGAGAAGAAATAGAAATGAAAGACAAGGAGTAGGAATAACTAATGGTTATGGAGTCCCAGCCACTTGCAGATCTACAATTGCTGTACTCTGACGATTTTTATTATTTTGATCATCTCATTAAACCTGCACAATTGTCCCATAAGGCTGGCATCTAATCTTCATTTTCACAGAGGAGAAGGGAGTTCAAGGTCATTTCTCTGCTTTCATGTTGCTTTGAGTTCTGCAGAGTTGATCCAAAGAGTTCCTCTTTTGAGAAGCAGAACCCAAAGAGACATGCACGAGGTTTCTTTAAGGCTCGAAAGCATCTCAGCTAAAGGAAGTGGGACAGGGAGGAGTTAGGTGCTCTGGCATTCCAAATATAGTTGATGCTTGGCCACTGATGAAGATAGTTTCGTTGCTAGCAACAAGTACTTACAATGTGTGTTATTTGGCATGTCTCGAGCTGTGAAGTAGATGCAATACAGGCAAAAAGTTGCTGAAGTTGTGGGGAGGGGCCGTGAAGGGTGCTAATCGCCATCTGCAGTGCTGGGAGGCGGGGTGGAGGGGAGCGAAGAATCTCTCCCTCTTCAATAGATTTTCAAGATGGGAAAAATCATATTGCAATCCCCAAGCATTTGGGAACAATTGTACTTAAGACAGAAGGCACACCTAACATTAAGCTAGGAAAACTGGAGGCTTTCAGCAAATTTGCTGTGCAGATTCCAGGGTGTTTGAAGAAAGGATGAGAGGATTTCAATGGGAGATGGCTCTCGGATTCCTTCCAGCCACTTACAGCGAGCTGTAGATGGAGAGAGAAGCACAGCAGCCATAGCTGTGGGGCTTCCACAGGGAACCACGGGGGCTTCTCAACGAGAGGGCGTTAGACAGGACTTATTATAGGATTTGGGCTTGTGTTAGGTATTTTGGGGGAGGATTTAGGGAAGCGGAGCTTTGCTCTGGATTATATGCTGTCAGGAAGCAGGAGTGATGCTTTGACTAAATCTTATGAAGAAGGAAGAAAGACTAGAGAGAGGCTAAATCTGAAATTGATAAAGAAGCAGCTGTGACTCGTATTATCCAGGATAGGGACATGTTTGGCTATTTTTGTGGTTTGGACGATGTTCACGTATTTGTCTGGGCTCGGACATGATTACAGAGTGGTCTTGATTTTGTCTTGATGTCATACTCACAGAGTGTCCCTGTCTGATGATAGCATTCTGTGAAATTGCTTATGTTTACCAGAACACTGTGCCCAATGAGTGCCAGGATGTCAAGAGCCGCTTTTCTCGTTCTCACCTTCCAATCCAAACATCGTGCATCGTAGTCTAAGATTTCTAGGGAGTTCGTTCACGGAAGGCGAAAGTAACATACATGTTGATGGTGGTATCATCTTTAACAGTCACAAATCAGGAGTAGACAAAACAGGGTAGGAAGAGGCAGGTGATGGTTTTGAGGACACGCAGGCCCAGTGCTGTCTCAAATGGTTTTTAGGGTGGTAGGTTAATTGGTAAGTGTTTTTAATTATTATTTTTTTTTCATGTTGCTATATTTCTTTTGCAGATATTAGAATGAAAATACCTATGGGAAAGTTGATAAACAGACAAACTTTTTCACCCCTAGGAGTAACTGAAAACTAGCAGGTGCTCTCTAAGCGTGTTTGGTGACCTTGCATGGAAGATACACAGAAAAGGATACTAATAGAGCATGGAAGACGGGGAGGGGACCCATTGAAGCAGTGGGGGTGGGGTGGCAAAAGATTACCAAGGAGCTCCTAGGGAAAACCTGGAAAATATACCGTCTTCCCAGTTTTGCCTATGGCCAAATGGTGACCCAAATCATTTTCCGTCTGCTGCCTGCAGAATTGAGCCAAGTTCCTGTGAAATGCTGTTGCAACGCCCCCAATCAAATGGGGAGGGAGAATAATAGAAGGAATAGCCCCCTAACCGTGCCCTCCCCTTCCTCTCTCCCATCCCAGCCTCTCACTCCATTAAAGCCAAGATTCTCTTAGGTATAAAAGGACGGATGAGAGATTCTCATTTGTTTACTTTTTGTCCGTTTTTGTTCTTATAGCTGTGCTTTCTGTTTTTGTTTTTCGTAACTTGAAGAAGCTGCTCCCAAGAAGAGGTGGGGCAGAGACATTTACTTAGACTGTAGGTCGTGGCATGGTGACAGAGGGCCCGGGAACACTGCATTTTAGGCTAGGTCCCTGTGGAGGAGAACATACTGCCACCGTCATCCTCAACGCAGAGTCCAGTGCTGCTGTCGGGGCCAAATCTATTTATAGGATAAAGGCTTCACTTTCTCCCAACAACTGACTTCCCCAAATATTTATGGTGCGCCCCAGCGCCCCATAACACTAAGCCCCTGAGACCTCCCTCCCCACTCACACCGCCCCACTGCACCCCACTCGGTCACCCAAGGTCCCTGGAGGTTAAAAGAGTTTATTTTGAAATGAGCTGGCAACGGGAGAAAGCTTTTATTTTGATACAGGAAAATTGTCATAAAAGCCTTTACTTCTCACAACAGCAGCCTGGAATGCTTCCTCCAGCCAATTTGTTCTCGATCTCATAAAACAGATCTCTCCTCTTGATCTGATTGTCCCCCACTGAGCATTTGTTCCGCTTAAACCTTTCAGCACGTTTGTTAACTTGAGTGACATTTTTTTTAAAAATCCCCGTCCCATTAACGTGGAGTCATCCCGTCCATGGGATGTGCACCACTCACTTCGTTGGGATGGCTTAGTTCCCTACCAGATGTTCCCTTTCAGCAGATACCATTGTGTTTTAAAACTAGATAATTATAGCTCTGTAAACCTGGAGTACAAGATTTGTTGGCTCCAGCCAACGCCTCACTCCTTATGTAACAGCTTCATTGTTTAGTCATCGCCCTATTCACAAAGCAAAGGGCTCCGTGTCACCAGAGACATCTATTCAAAGCACTTCCCCTGTGCTGGATAAACAGTAGCAGAAGCAGTTTACCAAGAACCCAAACACTCACAAGGGACTTAGCCACAAGTTTGACCAGGGCTGCTCTTTCCTTCTTAAATTGAACTGCTCTTGAGACATTTCTTCACCTTTCCTCCAGTCACAAATCAGCCTCCCAGCAGTTTTCCCTTGGCTGGCGACATCCCTGCTTGTTTTAGTTTCCTGGCTGCTAAAACAAAGACCGTGCAATGGGTTGGCTTAACAACAGGAATTTATGGGCTCATGGTTTCAGGGGCCAGAAGGCTTGCTCTCCCCTGGGGCTGGTATCTTCTGGCTGGCCGGCAATCTTAGGATTCCTTGGCTTTTCTGTCACATGGCGATACACAAGGCGATGTCTTCACTTTTCCCTTTGGGTTCTGTTGACTTCCGGCTTCTGGCTGCTTCCTGTGGCTTCTCTCTCGTCTGATTTTCACTCTGCCTGTAAAGGACCCCAGTAATCCACATTAAAGCCCAACCTGGTTCAGCAAGGTCACCCCTTAACTGAAGTAACGTCTAGAAGAGATCTTACTTACAATGGGGCCACACCCACCAGAATGCAGACCAAGACCAAGAACATGTCCAAACTGGGGTGCACAGGTCCATCCACCACTGCTCAACGCAGGGAACCCAGGCTGAGCTGGGCCATCCAGTGTGGGTGCTGTGGGAAACCCTGGCAGCTGATAAATTCCTTGAAGGACGTGGTGATAAGATGAGAGCACTGGGGGTGGTCCATATATGCTGTCATTAAGGACAAAGCTGCCAACACAGAGAAAGAAGAGAGAAATATCCCTAAGCTACTTCCTGGAAAAATCCGGAACAACCTCTGGGAGCACCGCAGGAGGGCCAATAGGGACCACCCGAAGTAGGAAGAGGTAGAGTTTCTTCCCAGATTCTGTAAAAGATCGGCCAGTGGTTTTCCTGGCCTGTGGGATCCCAGTGGATATTGGAGCCCAAATTTCTCTGCCTCTTGCCCATACCTGCTGACGCAGGACCATGCTCCCTGTGAAAAGTGCCCCCTCCCATACTGGGATTACTGAGATTCCCTGGGAAATCTTATAGGATAAAGAGCATCCGCAGCCCACAACTGACCTAAACGAATACCCAGGGTGGACCTAAGTTTTTAGTGCTGTCCCATGAGAATACCAGGGTCCTTCCACCAACCGCTCCCAAAACACACGTGCCACTCCTCCTTCCCTCAGTTGTGTCCCCAATACTGACCATGTAGGATCCCCCTTATAGAATTGAAATAGGATCTTGAAAGAGGCCTGAGGAATACATGAGGGGAAAAAAAAAAAAAGAGGGGGATTAAAAATAATAATAATAATAAGCACTACAGAACTCATCTGAGGCTGCTTCCATATGGACTGGAAGGTCAAGAGATGCTTTGATACATCCCCCAGATTTAGTGGGCTCATGATTGACCACTAGCAAAATATAGACCTATTCTGCTAATGGGCTGGACCTGTAGGCCCTCTCAGATGTGCAAATACTCTGGCTACCTAGCCCACAATACCCCTTTTCTGTGCCCCTTCCCCCCGACACACTCACACACCACGGGGAATGGGCTGCCCCCACCCGGGGCTGCTGCTAGGTGGGCATCAGCTGCTCCTTTTTCTGTGTGGGTCTCTGTTAGATATATTTTCAAAGCACTTAAGCGTATGCCCTAATATTTTATGGGGTTTTAATGGAATACCGTTTCCATTGTTTGCTTTGCTTCCCATCCCTTCTCCCCATGGGGCTTACACCTGAATCCGATGTGGCCCCACTGGGGAAATGGTCCCCATTCAGAGCCCACTGGTTCACGCGGAGACCTTGTCTATTGTGTTCATTGTTTCCCCAACACACAGAACACAGCCTGGCACCAGGCCAAGTCCACGACCCCTAATCGCTAATTCTAAAACCCAAATGCCTCTGAATACAGAAAAAATTTTATAACTGCTTTGGCGGCAAAACGTGAAGTGAAATGATGCAATGCCCTTATCTGCCCCACTTAGCGTGGCTGTTCATGTATGTTTCCGATACAGGACTGCGGAAATGGAAATGTGTTTGTCTCACGGGGTGGTTTGCTGCCTCAGACCCCTCTAGGGTTTATGTACCATATTGCCTTTCTGAATTCAGAAACACATTTGGTCTCAAGGATTTCATGTATGTGATTGTGGGTTTGTGCACATTTCAATACCTATGTGCCGCTTGAGGGTCTGAATGGCTCCTTCCTTCCAACAGCCAGGCTTTGCTGCTGGGTCAGGCTCTCGGCCGTTGGCTCCTGCGCTTGGTAGGAACTGTCTCCTCCTGCAAACAGGCTTTGGGTAGGCCTGCCCAGGTCCAACACGGCTAGCTAGGAAGCAGCCACACGGAGACCAAAGCTGGGGCCTCCACTAGCCATGGCGATTTCACAGCACGACATCACATTAAGAGAAAAACAGGACAGGTAGACAACGTGTTTTCAGATCTGAGCAGGCATTCAGGTCTGGTCGATCAGCAAGAAGGAAAAAGAAAAGAAGGAATTTAATCTTGTTAGTAGTCACTCACAAATACAATACCCTAAATCCTTTATTTATACTCCAGTCATACCAAATCAGCCTCTGGTGGGGGTTCTAGAATGCTTTTTATTAGTTCTTTACATTTTTCATCTCCTTCCCTTTCCCTCCTCTCTCGTCTGCCGAAGGTCCTATTACCTCTACTCTCCTGGTGTCCCAAAGGGTCAGCGTTAGATTTATCATGAAGCAGAAGAAGCTTCATCTTCAGAGCTCCTCCCTCCCACAAGCCTCTTCCAAGGTCCTGTGCCTCCTTTGATATTTGCATTTGTGCTTCCTCCTCCTTCCAGGAGTCTCCCCAACACGCAGAGCCCCCCTGGTAGAGGGCAGCATTTCCAGCTTCAACCACGGGTGGCTCCCTGCAGTCCCAGGTTGTTCAGATTTTTCACAGTGGAGTGTCTAGAAGGCACATCCTCCTCAAGCTAATAAGGACGGCTTCTCGTGGCGTAACTTGAAGATTTTATACTAAAATACTCCCTCCCCTCCAGGAACAAAAAGACCAAGAAAACAATGGCTCAAAGGGAAAGTCTGAGCATCCTTATGAGACAGGTTTTTCTACTCCCAATTACAGATGAGAAAAATGATGCCCAGACTGCCTCATGGGTCATTTACTTAAGATCAGAGACCCAGCCAGGACTTGAACGGAGGGCTATGAGCCCGAACAGGTGCTTTATATTCCATACCATCTTCCTAATTCACCAGAGACGTTCTTTTTAGGAAGAAGATAAGCCGGTTTTCCTTTCCAAAGCTAGTTAACTGAAGACGCACTTGGGCCTCGTGTAACCTGAATCTAATGGTGTGGCATTTTCAGTAAAGACAAAGATAACTTTTGAAGCTGTGCTCTCTCCTTTCTTTTTTTACACTGATGAGTGTTTCAGTGGGAACGCAATCCATATGTTTCGGATGTTGATGTGCTTAAGCCACTTAACAATTTCTGGCTTAATTTTTCAATAGTGCTGCAAGGCTTGGAGCCAAAGTAATCAAGTGTAGCTGCATCATACACGTGTTGATATCCATGCTAGTGGCAGGGCAGGGAATCCAGTGAGGCAGAGAGGCCTGGGGCCCAGGGGCCGGCCTGGGGTGTCCAACAAGGGGGCTTCCAGCTTGAGTCCCCTGGGGGTGCACAGAAGAGGTGACATGGAAGGGAGTCTTTTTGAAAACATTACTAAAATAGGTCAGAGAGGGGACAAAGTCAGGAGAAGGCACATAGAAGGGAAGATGGAAAGTCTGCTTGGTGGTTTGTCCTGGGTTATATATGAAGGGACAAGGATGAAAAAAACTCATCAACTGAAGGTTGTATAAAGAGAAGTTTGAATACATAATGGCTAGGATCAAAGGAATAGACAGAAAGGACTTTGGGTTTTCAGTAATCAGGGCACAAGGGAATTTGCCCTGGCTTAGGGAGAGCGGGAAACACAGAGAGGTGGTGAGAAAGTCAGGGCAATGTGGTACAAGGAGGGACCCTAAAAGGGGAACAGGCTGAATGGGGCTGGGGCGGGCTGCAATGGCAGAGTAAAGCTACCCACGGCCCCCTGAATGGGCCTGGCCCAAGCAATATCAAATTGTATCATATCATATTGTAATTGTCTGTTTTTCTCTCTTTCTACAAGACATCAAGGACCACGTGTTGGTTTAGTGCAAAGCTGTCCCTCCACAAATGGCCCAGGACCTGGTGCCTATCAGGGACTCGTGCGAGAGTTGTTGAATGAATAAAACAATGGGCTCTACTCGATCGTCTTATGCTCAGCGGGGAGAACAAAATTTTATAGTGGGGGCACTTAGGGAGGCCACTTAGTCTGTCTGTCTGTCTTGGACGTGTCTTGGACGTGTCTTGGACGTGTCTGTCTTGGACGTGTCTGTCTTGGAGTTTATGGGGGTAGAGGACTCCAGGGCCTGGGCTGATTGGCTTATTTGAAGCAAAGCAGGAGAATCTCCTGGGTGGTTTGATTTGCTGGGGGTGTGGGGGGTGCTGCCCACGAGCTCTGCAGGGCATGTTGACTGGTGGTGATTGGTCTCTGGTCACTCGCCAGGAAGCATGAGGTAACCTGAAAGCGGGTGGGGGTGGGGTGGTGTCCCCTCCCCCTCTTCCCCCTTTCCCACCACGTGATGCTGCTGCTGGCTGCCTCAGAACCCCTGAATGAAGGGGAGCCGCTGGCTGTGAGCTGAGCTGTAAGTTGGCCCTTCCTAACTCGCCGGTATGACTCAGCAGGCTAATGCTAGTAAACAGGCCTTTGCCTCAGTTTCTCTTGTTAGGTTTTCTGTCCTTATTCCATCCTGCCTCACTTGGAGGCATCTTGAGCCCGTCTTCTCTCTGCATGAGAGGGAAGGAGCTGACGCAGGCAGTAGGTCTATGATGATATATCCACGTCGGCCTGTTCAGTACCCACGCACTACACAAAACTTACGACATGTGATATTTTATTCCCTGGTATTGAGGTACACGTTGCTCAGGAGCCCCCTTCCTTTGCATGTATTTGGGAGAGAACCAGCCGGCAATATGTGCCACTAGCTTCCCATAGACAAGCAGGCAGCTCCAAACTGGCGTTACTGATTTCCATTTCAAAAATGCGTTCAGTTTAGTTGATTTGAATGCCTTGACTTTGCTCTGTGAGTCGACCGTGGCACGAGCTCAGTCAGGCCTTCTTTGAAAGGCATAAACACCTCCCTGCAGGGGCTGATGGAGCTCTGACACCCATTGTTTATCTAAAAACAGTGTTTTATTATTGTCGCTCAATTAGTCCAGACAGCGGACACAAATGACTTTCAACAGCAACATCCGAATGCCGTGCATCACACGTGAAAGCCAAACGCTGCTCTAATAGCTAGCTAATAAAGTCAAACCGCGCCTCTGTTGACTCTGCAATTACTCAAATCATCAGCAAATTCCCTCACCCTTTCTTCTGAAATCTCTTCTTAATCTAATTATGTAAAATATTTTTACTTTGCTAAAAGAACATTAACCTCAGTAATCAACAATCCTGTTCTCAATTTATTTATGCACAAGCAACCAAGGTTTTTCTGAATATGAGCTATGGAGCTGAGTTTATTTTCTATACAGAAACTAGAATTTTTTTTTTTCTCCCAACATCAAACTATTATTGCCTATAAGGTTTTTCCCCTCAAACTTTTTTTTTCCTAAAAATTGCATAATCTGCCATTTCACAGACACCCACGAAAAGCCACTTCTAATCACTTGCTGAAGATAAGTTTCTCTCTGTTTATACTAACTGCTGTGAAAACGCTATTATACGCAAATGTTTCTTCTGTTTGCAAACACAGGCTTCGACCACACATATTCACAGAGAAATAGAAATACCCTGAAATGGGAAAGGTCTCTCAGCAGAGACAGAAACAAATGCACTGAGCCACTCAATGTATGACACTTTTCAAGTCCACCTTGGAAACCAATCAGGGAAGGGAAAGATGCCTGAAATCTGATTCATACCTTTAATTTACAATTGAAGAAGTTGAGAGTCAGAGAACTAAAGAGATTTATCTAAGTTTAGTAAACACGTTAGTGGCCAGCGAGTCTACTGCCAGGGATTCCCTGAGCCAGCGTGTGATTGGAACACAAAATCCGAGTTGGAGTAGCAGGGCCCATTCTCTCAGCGGTGACCATGAAAGTCCTGGATCTGGAAGTGAAGCTGTAGTCGGTTTACAGTGACCCTCCTGGCTAGCAGCATCCCCGCCCCCACACACCCTCCCACCCACCCCCCGCAATGCCCACGTGTGCACTTGGGGAACATCACATTTCTAAAGTTTTCATTTGAGTTTAAGGTTGGAAGACGTCCAGGCCAAACATAAAGAAAATCTGGAAGCTGTCACTCCCCCTCCTCACGACCCCTGCCAAGTTCCCTCTGGTTTCAGCTACCAAAGGGGAACCCAAATTACCTCAAGTGTCAAAACTCCATCTCTGGGCATGCTCGGTCTCGCCCCTTCTCTGCTCTCTCCTCGGGGTGCAAAGAATTGGGGGTGGCACTATGAGAGGAATTCCTCTTTTGACCCACTAGCAGAGAAATTATATGAAGTTGGAGGCTGAGGCCAAAGTCAAGGAACTTTCCAAACAGTCCCAGTGGCAGAGGCTGTGAATGGCCTTGGGTTGGGAGGCCAGAGCCTTGCCCTCCCGGGCGGACTCCTTGCTTGTTTTGTTGGACTGAACTTCCACCTTTGTCTCAGGAAAACAGGAAGCACTAAGTCACCACCAAAGTGCTGGCTCGGGGTCAAGCGACCTTAACTTTGGTCTCCAGCAAAATGCCTGCAACCCACCTAGCTCTAAGCCATTTGACCTTGGGCAAGTCCCTGACTCTTCCCTGTCTCCATTTCTTTATCCCACACATTTTTCTAATAATTCTTATCCTTGCCTCATGGAGGTGTGGAATACTCTTTGAAAAGCACAGAATGTCCTCTAAATTGCAAACCCTTATTTGCCCCCAAACTCTTATTTTCATGGCCTGATGGTAAGTGTAAAGAAGAGGTGTTGGCTATCAGCTAAGTGAATTAGACAGAAAGTGCCCTGGCAGGAAGAACACACCGTGTGATTTTATGAACAATAAGCTGTTACTTAGGGATCATCTGCTGTGTGCCTTTAAAAGAAAATCCTTTTGGTACCACGTCATTACCCTGGCGGTCCTCAAATTCAGTCAGATTGGTGGCGGTTGGTCGGTTGATTGGTTTCTCTTCCTTCTCCACCCGCTCCACAAGGTGAAATGCCACCCCCCCAACCCCCTCTGGAAGCGGGCAGCCAGCTGTCTGAGCTGCTTAGTTGAGTTGTGGACTTCCTCGATTTCCCCTGGCTAACGTTTCCCCGGTACCCTGCTCTGGCTTGGTAACCTTCTCAGGAAGCCACATGCATGGCCCCAAATGCCTGGGTCTTTCTGGGGCTCTCACCCCTCTCTGAGGTTCTGGCCTCTCCCGCCTTCTGAAACCACAAAGCAGTTAGAGATTCTAATCTCTCAACACAAGTGACTTTGGCACTCACAGAATCCTTCAGATGTCAGCTGAGGTCACAATGGCCCTTCCCGTGGTGGAAAGTTCCAAGCAGTTGCAGTTGCTTCTGTGATCTGTCAGTTGACTTGGAGAAAGCCCCAAAACCCAACAGGAAGGTGGGTTTTCTGTGGCGTGTTAAAAATATCTATACGTTTGTTTTCATATGAGTGATTATTTTTAGTCTGAGGAAGTGGACTGGACAGGGATGTCGAGGTCTGGAGGTGCGTGGTGAAACTAGCAGGATTGGCACCTGGACAGAACCAGTTGTTTGGGCTGTTCTGCTTCTGGTGGTCACTCCCCACTCCTCTTCCTACCCACCAATCCCTAATTCTGGAAAAGGTAAACTTATCACAGATCTGCTTCTCCTTCTAGTTTCTCTGTTCCTCTCCAGGGCATGTCACACTTGAGAAGCCCATGGCTAAACTTCAGGCTTCCAGAAGTTCTTTGTTCCGACTAAGTGCCAAGAGCTATGCCTTCAGAAGTCTCAGTTCTGCAGTGCCGTACTCAGCATAGTAGCCTGGGTGCTTGGTTGCTAACAACTGGGAGTTCAAGTACACTTTTGGACCAAGTGAGAGTTGGGTTAAACATCTACAATCCAGATGGTTCCTACTGCTCTGCAGGAACTCTAGTCTGAAGGGTGGCAAGGAAGTTTAGAAAGATATGCTGCCTCTTTGGTATCTGGTTTTATGCATCCTGCTAAAATGTAATGACTAGGACCTAGGAGAGAAAACAAATGTGCATTGCCATCTTCCTGCTAATGCAGCCCCCTCTCCCCAGCCCCAGTGCAGTTACACCAGGCACATGCCAAACAGATTATGGTAAGTCAAGGTGAAGGGCATAACCCAGGAGGACCACTGGATAACAGTAACTTTGAGACCAATGGCAGAGTCTGGGGCCCTGACAAATCAACAGTGAACACCTAGATCCTTCTGTACTTATGCCACCATATAGGTTAATGTACCTACACTGTGTGCTACTGACCCCAAACTATGATCTGCCAGGCTAGGGCTATTGGGTCCAGACAGGATAGAGCTGATGCTGCCAGCACTTTGCTTATATTCCTTTGCAATCCTTTATCATTTTCATGTGCATCCGCTCCAGGTGGGTCAAGGAGCACCTGAGCCTCTTTGTCAGCAGCCCCACTCAGGGTCCTGGAAATGCTTTGCCTACTTATGAAAAGCAATAATGGGAATGTACACCCTTCCAGGAATAGCCCTGAACCAGTGAATGGCAGGTGGGAGGGAGGTATAAGTTTCCAGTCTCCTTGGCCCCTGCTGGGGACAAGAGTGAGGATCAAAGGACAGACTTGGAGGGAGTGAAAGTCACACCTCCCTGTCTCCTTCCCTGGGGCTTTGCTTGATGTGGTGTCCTTACCTGCATGCTTCCTGCCTGGGGCCTCCTTTCCAGATCCTCTACTGGTTTTTCCTGGGAACTTTCCTTAAAGAAACCTTTCAGGGTCTGCTTCTGGGAGAATCCAGGGCAAAACACAAGTGGCAATGTTTGCCCCGAGACCCGGACTTGAACCGGCTTCCTCTCAGCTCAGACGGCTTCTCATCTCTTTCAGCTTGAGGCTCCCTGGGCCATCCATAGTCTTAGCATTAAAGAATCTACAATCCTGTTGCACAAACATAGCAGGCAGCTGTTTTCCAACTCCCAAGAGCCTGCTGGAAGATCTGAACTCAAAGTCAGCACCATGGCCCCAGGGGAAATTCTGCATCTTCAGTCTTTATTTCAGAGTAACCCGGTTCTTGGCCAAATCTTCCAACCAAGGCACACAGATTCACATCATGTCCCCCACCCCCACCCCCAGGCCAGCAAGAATCAAAGCCAACTACAGCCTTATATGGCATTCACCAACTCTTGAAAACTTTTCAAAAACAGTTTTAGCTCTTTTGTGTTGCCCCCAGAGTCTGAGAATTCCTGGAAGGAAGCCTCTAGAATCATTGACACTCAGGGAGTACAGCAGGAAATCAATACTGTAGCCTAAGAGAGCTGTACAGCTCACCAGAGAGCGCACTTTCTCCTCTTCCAGGAGCTGTCAGCTCTCTCCTCCCTCCTGGCCCTTTGAGCCTCAGAATTACTTCCACTTCTCTGCAAAGCAGGCAGTGACGGGCACAGTGCAAAGAAGAAAGCAAGTGACATGATCCAAGAGAACTGCAATCACCTGAGCTGTTCCCTCCTCCTCTTTACATAAGTTCCAGAGCATCAAGCTTAGGAGAAGCACAGGAAAATCCCCCACAGAGCACATTTCACCGAGCAGAGCTGGGGTTGGTTGTAATCACTGTTACTCTCGGCCCAACCTCGGACATCCAAGCTTGGCCCAGAAGCTCCAAGACAAATACCCAGAAGTCCTGTGGGTTCCTCCAGCCAACACGTTGGCTGGTATCAGGCTCTGTAGGATGGCAGAAGTGAGAGGAAGGAAGGCTCGGGAAAGGTCGCCAAGTCCTCGTAACGGTGGGCTGGACCTGCACATTCCTGAAGAGTGCTGTTCTTAGGTAGGAGGCTGCCCAGGCTTTGTTAAAGGAAGCAGAAGCAGTGTGGGAAGGACAGGGTGGAGGTGGGGGAGAGGGAGGGAGGGGGCCACGAGAGCAAAAAAATCTGCCTTGTGGATGCAAAACACCAATCCCCTTTGGCCAGCCATGCCCTTCAGAGCCTTGCCTTCCCCACAGTGAGAGCGCTCGAGTTGGAGCAGAGCGTCTTAAATTCCGACCTCAGCAAAACTCTTGAAGACTCTGCCAACCCAGGTGTGGAAAACAATGAAATGATTTTTTTCTTTTCTTTGCTCTTTCCTCTCTTGCCAATCAGAGCGAGTGGATTCTCTGCTTGCGGTGGTGTTTTAATTAATTTTTGATTGGAAAAAAAAAGGGGAGGGGATGTTAAAATTAAATCCTGCTATATAAAAGCAAAGAAGTTTCTGGAAGGTCATGAGCTGCTGCTGGCAAATGTGTCCGGGAGTTGGGAGCAATGGGCTTGCTGTTTGGGAGCAAACCAGGAAAGCAAATCGAGGCTGGAGAAGCTCTTGGCATAAGTCAGGGTTTGGTTGGGTTCTCGATCGCCACGAGCCTCTCAGGATGTAAGGCTGTCTGAGCGCTAGTCCACTGCTAGTGCAAAGCTTATTCTTCAGTGATTCCTCACAGACTATTACTCGCGGTGAAATGAGGGGCGAGGGAGGAAGAGGCTGGCTTGTCGCTTTTCTTTCCTCATCACCAAGCACAATGCTTGGCCTGTGATAATGGAGCTTACCAAAGCCCTCTAATTCTCTAACTTTTCACTGAGGAGTTGAAAACAATATATAGGGGAAGCTGGTAAATGACGGAAACATATAGGGATCTTCTTTCATGCTTTCTTATTTAACCTAAACATTAGATATGCTCTTGACATTTGTGAGAAAGAGGATGAAGAAAGAATTTCTTAAGAAAATCATTTATGGTGTTTTGCTTCCGCTTTGGGACCTGGGGGCCAGCTTGGTGTTGTGGATGAGAACATGGACCTTGAAGCTAAACTTCCTGGGGAGCCGCCATTTTGTAGCTGTCTGACCTCATACATTTTACTTAACCTCTTTATGCTTGGGTTCCTCATTCCTAAATTGGTAATATTAATGTAACCTATTTCATAGGATTGTTTTTATAATTAAATGATATGTGTATATCACACAGAACAATGCCTGGTACATAGTAAGTGCTAATTAATTGTTGTTGTTATTATTTTTCTTTGTCAGTCATTGTATAAAGCAGTTTACGTAAATTGCCTTATGTTTCACATATACCATCTCCATAAAGTAAACAGTATTTTATTAATTTTATAATTTAGAGATCTGAGTCTAAGAAAGATTAATTTGTCCAAGGTCATGCATCTGTGAGTGCTGGAAGCAGTATTTGAGCCTAGTTTTGTCTGAATCCCAAAGCCTGTGCTTTTTCCATTAAACATCACTCAGGTGGCGTGTTTGAAATTTCTCCTGCAGGCTATCCTGGCAGCATTCTCTCAACCACCAAAATTATGGAAACATGCCACTGATGTGAGCTCCCACTGATCACTGACAGAAGGGCAGCTGTACCCCAGTCAAAGAAAGTTCTTAAAGCCAATGAAGATTCTAGCTAAAGTGGATACTTAGAGGGAATGAATTTGGGAGGTCTCAATTAAGCTTTCTGGGATTAGAAGAGGAAGATATGTAGGAGGTAGAATAATTATACTTTTATTCTGATGGGGGAGATCAAAATTCCCTTTCTAATCTTATGGAGATTAAAGTCTTAGGGCCCACAAATAGAATTCTCTGTTACTGGGTATAAAAAGAAAGGGAAGGGAAGGGAAGGGAAGGGAAGGGAAGGGAAATGTCAAACATCTAATCAATCCATCCCATCTCTACAAAACCGGAGTCTAAGTCACCTGCTATGGAAAGCCACTTGTCCTGTGAGCAAAACCACTTCCTACAAGACAACCATGGATAGTGGCAAGGCGAAGGAGACCAAGGTAGATCAGCTGCTAGAAGAGCAGCCTTGTGTTGCAGTTCTCCTGACGTCATGGCCTTGTGCTCTTGACCCAGTAATACCAAGAGGAACCCCTCTAGGAATATCCAGAAACATTCCTTCATGAGGCAGTGACCAGGACAGGTGGCACTGTAAGATTAATATGTTAGAGCCAGCTGCATCTTTGGGCCAATCTAAGGAGACTGTTTGCCATTTCCAAGTCATGTTTCTTTGTCCAGCTGCCTCTCAATCTTTCTCAAGCGTCTGAACAGCCACTGTGTCTTGCTGTATTCTGTGGGTTAAAACAAGTAGTTGGGGGTCGGGGGAGGCATTGGTTTTTTGTTTTTTTTAACTCCAAAAGACTTTTAAAACCTTTTAATTGAAGTATAGCATACATACAGAAAAGTACACAGATCATAAGTGTACAGCTCCAGGAGCTATCACGAAATGAGCAAAATGAGCACATCTGTCTAAATACCACCAGGGTCAAAGCAAAGAAACATTACCAAGAAACTCCCCTCATGTTCCCTCAAAATTATCACCCCTTCCCTCCTACACCCCAGAGGTAGCCACTGTCTTGACTTCTAACTCCAGAAGTCAGTTTGATCTGTGTTTGCGCTGCATATAAGTAGAATCACACATCACACACCATTCAGCTCTGGCTATGTCCACTGAACATTGTATTTGTGAAAGCCATCCATGTATTTGTGTGATAGGAGTTCATTTGCTGTCTTTGCTGAATAATGTTCCATTGCATAAATATACCATAATTCTTTTCTCCATTTTCCTGCCCATCAATGGACATTTGGGTTGTTTAGTTTGAAGCTATTATAAATAATGCTGCTATGAACATTCTTGTACATGTCTTTGGTACACATTTCTATGGAGGTGTATACCTAGGAGTGGAATTGCTGAGTCAGAGAATACACATCTATTCAGCTTTAAAGGAAACTTGCCAAGTGGTTTGCCAAAATGGGTGTGCCAATTTACACTTCTCAAAATCCTTGCCAACACTTGGTATTTGTCAGCCTTTTAACTCATGGTCATTCTGGTACGTGTGTAGTGGTAGCTCATTGTGGTTTTAGTTTTCATTTCCCTGATGACTAATGAGGTTGAGTACCTTTCAAAATGTTTATTGGTCATTTGGTTACCTTCTTATGTGAAGTGTCTGATCACATCAGATCATTGGGTTGTACGTCTTTTCCTTATTGACTTGTAGTTTTTTTTTTATATATTCTGGATGTGAGTCTTATGTATTGCAGATAACTTCTCCCACTCGGTAGCTTGCCTTTTCCTTGTCTTAATGGTATTTTTTGATGAACAGAAGGACTTAAATTAAATGTGCTCCATTAAATCTTTTATGATTAGTACTTTCTGTGCTTATTTAAGAATCTTCTTTATACCCTCAAATCATAAAGATATTATCCTCTGCTATCTTCTAGAATAGGGTTGGCAAACTGTGACCTGTGGGTTAAATGCCACCCACCACGTTGTTTTACAAATAAAGTTTTTTTTTTTTTTGGAACACAGCCAAGTTCATTCATTAACATACTGTCTATGGCTGCTTTGGCGTTGTAACAACAGACTGTATGGCCTGCAAAATCCAAATTGCTTAGTATCTGGTTCTTTATAGAAAGTTTTCCAACCCCTGTTATAATAGCTTTATTGTTATAACTTTCACATTTAGAACTAAATTTATTTGGAACTGCTTCTGGTAGATAGTGTGTGAAAGAGACCAAGATTAATTTTTTATATATATATATGGCTATTCAATTGAGCCAATACCATTTATTGAAAATATTCTCTTTTCTGCATGACTCTACAGTGTCTCAAATCAAGTATGCATATATGCATAGGTCTGTAACTGGGCTTCCTGTGCTCTTCTGATGGCCCATTGTTCTACCATGACTAATGCCACTCTTGTTTTAATTGGTGCAATTTTATAGTAAGTCGTGGTATCTTCCCGCTTTGTTCTCCTTCTTCAAGATTGTTCTTGCTGCTCTTGAGACTTTGAATATGCATATGAATTTTAGAATCAGCTTGTCAAGGAATTTTAGAATCAGCTTGTCAATTTCCTCAATATTAAGTTCCTGATATTTTGATTATTTTGTATGGTCTCTATAGATCAACTTGGAGGGGGTTGGCTTATATACAATGATGTGCCTTCTAATTCATGAACATCTTGTATTTTTTAATTGATTTAGACCTTCTTTAATTCCTTTCAATAATATTTAGATTTCCCAAACTTATCTTGTACCTGTTTTGAAAGGTTTATTTCCCAGTATTTTTGATGTTATTATAATTTATATCTGCACTGGCTTTTTGCATAAAAATAATCATCTCCTGAATAGTCACCGACCAAATATCTTGCTCTAATGAAAATATTATGAAAACCTGAAAAGATATTCCATGTCCCAAGAAATAAGAACTTTGGATGAGAAAGGGAAATGATAAGTGTTTTAGTTTGCTAAAGCTGCTGGGAGCAAAATCACAGAAATGGGTTGGTTTTCACAATGGGAATTTATTAGGGTAAAGGCTTAGTGTTTCGAGGCTGTGAAAATGTCCAAATCAAGGCATCATCAGAGATTCTGTGCCACCAAAAGTCAGCTTCTGGTGATCTTGGACTCTTGCCACATGGCAAGGCAAGATGGCGGCCGATCTCTGCTTTCTCCTCCAGGCTCCTTTCACCCCAAGCTCAGCTGTGGGCAATCAGGCATATGGCTCTTTTCTTCCTGGGCCTGCTCTTTAGCTTTGGGCTGCTCCTCTGACTCCAGCCTCCAGCCTCTCTCTCACCTCTCAGGGCTTCTGTCTTTCTGTGGCTGTAGGTGGTCCTGGAGTCTTCTCTCTCACATGGCAGGGTCAAAATGGCAGCTCTCCTTCTCTGTGTTCCACTTATATAAGCCTCCAGTAAAAGGACTAGGACCCACACTGGGCCCTGCCATATAATCAAATGCCCTTAACTGAAGCAATGTAATCATAGCAATCTAATTAAAAGTTCCTTCCACATATATAGGTTTACAGGCACAGGGATGGCTTAGCTTAAGAACATAATTTTCTGGGCTTCGCAAAAGACTCAAACCAGGACAGCAAGACTAACACACACACCCCAAATCACCCAGAGCAATGTGTAAACATGTGCCCTTAACCATGGGTTTTGAACGTCTGCTAGCATTGGCTCACCTGCCCGAGTGCTCTTAAGACTTCTAGAACTTAGTGGGCTGTCAGGACTCCTGAATTCTAACCTGGGCTCTTCACAAACTAGTTGTGAAACTTCAGGCAAGCCTCCAGGCCTCAGTTTCTGCACCTCTAAAAAAAGTGTTCATGCTAACATTTTCTGACCTGTAAGTGAGGTGGGGGCACAATTTGGTTACTGGTGAGCAAAGGTGCAGCTGAGCCAGTCCTGGGTGTGATTTCTTAAATCACCCCACTGGTTTGTGAATGCTTGAAATTCACTGGTTTGTGAATTCCTTGGTTTGTGAATGCTCTTATAGAGACAAAACTTTTCAAACCAATGTCTCTGAGAGAGGGGACCCCTCAGGTAAAATAAGCAGAGGCATAATGGGGGCTGGGCACCGGTACCCAATACGAAGTGGTTTCCCAACAGAGGTGAAGGATCAGCCTATTGGCAGGTAGGTAATGAGCAGGCAGTGCCTGTACGGGGCGAGGGGGACTCGGGGGGACCACAACATGGACAGCCTTCTCTTTGAATCATGGAAGTTTCCCAGAAGAGGCGAATTAGGGCTCTGCCATGAACATCTTTAGAGAAAACTTGCAGTCAAAGAACAAAGAAGTGCTGCCATTTGTCTCAGCCTTTAGGAGCGATGAAGCTAGGCATGCAGGGCAGCAAGGGTTGTTTGTCAAAATTCATGCTCCTCCTCACTGAGAAATGTTGCTTCTGGAGAAGAGCTGCCAGTCAAAGACACCATTCCTGGTACTCCCTTGCATCTGGGCTGGGCCCAAACAGAATAGGAACAGAATTCATGTTTGTCAATCCTGAGCCAAAACAGTTAAGAAGCAAGTGTAGCTTCTCCACCCTCTTTGTCTCATTCTATGGCTGGATTCAAAGGACCCCCAGGTCCTGGGGAAAAGCAAAGCCAGGAGATATAAGGAACCTCAGACCTTGGATTATCTCATTGAGGAAAGCTTCCTACCCATCAATACCTGCACAGGACTCTTTTGTGAATAAGAAATAAATTTCTGTTGTGTTCCGACACTGTAGTTTGGGTTTATTTGTTATAGCAGCTAGTGTAACCCTAACTAATGCTGCAGGTTTCTGAAATCTTTCATAGCATGGACAGGAAGGGAATAAAGCACAACGTTATGATATTACTGCCATTGCATTTGAGAAAAGATAGGAAATAATGAAAAGAGGAGAACACAAAGTTTCCCCAACTTTCTTAAATGATTGGGGAATGTTCACAATTGGTATAAAAATAAAGCAATAATGTCAATGTATAATATATGCGCCTGATAGAGTTGCACTCCCACAATTTGCATTTTCATTTCCTTTAATTGGCTCATGACACATTCTTCTGTGGGATTCAACATTTTGCAACAAATAAGACTTCCTTCTTTCTTGGTGCTGCTAACTCCTCCCTCTCCCCCACGCATCCATGTTCCTGCAGCCTTCTCCCTCCCACAAAGCTCATTTTTGGCAAAACGGTTTTCAGAAACCACACATTTTAGTGAATTAAGGAGTCCCACAATCACACTTGAATTCTCCCACAGTCCCCTGACTTACACACTCCTCCAGCTATGGGAATTCTTCCTCACGCTTCCAGAAAGGAAAACACACCCACGCACACGCACACACAAACCAGCATCAGAACTTTAGTCTATAAGTAGAAAAGTTATGCACAGAATGTGATGGCTCTTCCACTTTTTTTTTTTTTGAAAGTGCAAGAAGGAAGATGATTTTCAAACATTGCATGTCCTCTGAGAAATGAAAATATTCAGAGCCGTTTTTCTTTTGGCAGAAGCAAAACTGGTTATGATCGTAAATCTGCACAGTTCCCTCTTTATCTTTTTTAGTGTGAGCTTCATGGATCACTTCTACTCTGCCAAAGAAAAAAGATGGGGTGTTTGACAACAGGGAAATTTAAGAGAATTTCAGAGCAGAAATGGACCTGAAAAGTCATAGTTTCCAAGCTTCTCGTTTTTCTATTAAGGATTTTGGGGCTCATATAGGTGGTTTAACCTGTCCTTACAATTAGCCAATGGCTTCTGGAAAATTAAGCTATATCTGGCCTTTAAAGTTGGATTCACATGGAGTTTCAAGCAAATGGTCTTCCTGGCTCATGGCAAAAGCCACACGGTGGTGATAGAACTCCCACTGATAGAGAAGTGAGGGGACACATGAGCACAAAGAAGGAGAGGTCTCACAATCTAGTCCTTCACCACTAAACCCACAGGCTTCTAACCCAAGAGAATATGTTGTCCATGTCCACAAGTCCATCCAGTATTGTCTTCATTCGTTGGTGTGACAACTACCATGCATTTGACCCCTGACTGGGGTCTGGGGCTACCTAGACGAAAGATAATCTTTGCCCTCAAAAAGCATCCAGTTCAGTGAAGGCTGATGGCTTCACTGAAAACAGATGGCTCCAACACAGGGTGAGAAATGCTCCGGGCTTTTGCTCCTGGCACGTAATCACTTCAGAAGCAATGGTTGCCTTTCCCAGGAAGAAAACAGCAGCAGCAGCAGTTGAGGCGACGGCAGCCAGTGGCTGACTCAGCAAGTCAAGGAGGTACCAGCAGCTTCGCCCCCCAACTGAGGAGCATCTTACCCAATCTCCCTCCCACCCACCATCACCACCTGTTGGTTTGGAACCAAGAAAGGCTTTGGAAACTAAAGCTAATGTGCTAATAAGATGTTAAAGTGAAACCACCCTGCCACCCACCACCGGAGCAATTTGTATAAATGCGTTATTTTTGAGCCCAGCAGCTTCATCTCAAGACTCCAGCTTGTGGCACTTTCAAGTTTCAAGTCTTGTTTATCCAGAGAACTCAGAGATTGCTTTTGGCAAAGGACTCCAAAAAAAAAAAAAAAAACAGGCAGATTCAACACTTCTCACTGTCACTTTCCTGTTGCCAAAACATAAGACTCTTGGTTTTATGGGAAACTCATGTGAATTTTCTTTCCAATGAATAACCTGTGATGACAGTTAAAATTAAGGTTGTTTTCTTGTAGTAGAAGAAGACCAGGAATCAGGAGAATTAGGATCTAGTCCTGAATTCTTATCAATTGTAGCCCTTGGTTGAGTTCATCTATTTCTGGTTTTCTCTTCGAAATAAGAAGAGTGGACTGAATTGTCTCTCAGGTTCCTAAAAATGCTGGCATTGTGTAAGTTCAACATTTTGTTATTTTATTTTAGAAATTATTTATTGAGTACTTACTGTATGCCAGCACTGTGGAAAAAGTGATGAAAGGCCCAACCCCTCCTCCCAAGTAGTTGACAGACTGGTTACGGAGTTAAGCAGTTAACAATTAGAGTAGTGTGAGGGTGGGATGGCAGAGCTGTGCACGGGAGGCTAGGGGTCAGGGGAGCGGTGGTGGTGCCATAACCCTTGAGATCCACCCTGGACCCTTTGCTGGCCTCTTCCATGGGAAGCAGGTCTCCATGGACCACATCAGCAAGACTCTTGTAACCTCAGGCTTCTTGTTGGATTCTACCAATGGAGAGGAATGCAGGAGATCAGAGACAGAGAAAAGTTAGGGCAGGGGTATTTATTTCCCACCCTAGGAGGATGACTCATGCTAAATGTCTCCCTCCATCCAAAGTCCCTGCTCTCCCAAGCTGGCCTACTCTTGGGTTTCAAAGACTTCTCCTTCACCTCCTCCCTTCTGACCTAGAGATGATGACACATCTATTGCTGCCGTTATCCCAGAGCTTCTACACCAATTCTTGTGGTTCCACTTCATTCCACCCACAACTTCATAACTAGGCCCTTTGTAAATAAACTCTCCTTGAATTTAGGCCAATTTGATGGGTGCCAAATGTTTCCTGTTGGGGCCCTACTTAAAACAAGCATGAAGTCCACTTCTGAGAGGTGCCTACATTGGAGGCAGTGAGGGTGAATTCAGAGGGACATGAGAATAGAGAACATGTCCCAGATAAAAGCTGAGCTAAGTCTAGAAAGATACCTTGCAGGTAGCCAGTTAAAGAAAGGATGGGAGGGGAGAGAGACTTTCAGAGCAAAATGGGTATGCGCAGAGACTTGAGAATGTCCCAAGGAAAGTGCAAATATTCAAGAAGGCTAGAGGGAAGGACTGGGGAGGTGAGGGAATAATAGGTGATGAGGCTAAAGGGGATGCTAAGGGCAAGATCGTGAAGGACTCTCTTCTGTTCATAAGTTTGGATTGTATCCTGAAGACAGAGTGAAATAATTAAAAGATTTTAAGCAGAAGAGTAACATGATTAGGTTTGTGTTCCAGAAGATTGAACTGGAAGCGTGGAGTTTGGTTGGCACCTTCATACGAAGGTCAAGGCAAGAATCAATGACACTTTGGGATGGCATAGGAGGGGCATATATGGGAACAACTGAGAAATAGAGAGAATTGGGTGGGGAATTTGGTATGGCAGAGAGTCTAGAGTGAAGCCTAGGATTCTGGGCTAGGCAGGTTGGTAGATGGTGGAATCATTAAATCATTCTTCAACAGAGGAAATCCTAAAGGGGGATCCTTTCTAAGGGGCTTCAAATTCAATTCACTCATTAGTTTTTTCAGTGCCCTAATGAACTCCCTCTGATCATTAACTTTTTTTCAGACATTAAGCTTCCATATCATTCTTCATTCCTCTGGGCATTATTTATCACATGCCAAATGAGAATTATCTCAGTTCCTTCCTCATACTTTAAGAACTAATGAGGGGGTGTATGCAAGACACTTAGGATGTTCCAGGCACATGGGAAATATTCAAATTCAATAAAGGTTATAGCCAATGTGTAAACTCAATCCAAAAATATAGTCATAAACTTATTTGTTCATTCAACAAAAACTTTTGTGCATCCACTTTGTGCCCACTGTTGTTCACTGCTTATGTGCACAGCTGTCAAGAAGCTGTGAGAAAGGGCTGATCCTATTTACATAATTTCTGCTTTCTTATTATTTTGATGTTGTATCTAACTTCTTCCCCAGTAATCTTTCAATCCTTCTTTTTTAGACTTCTTTTCCTTATATTTATATAGCTTCCATTTCCTGAAGGAAAAAAGTCCAGAAAGCTAGGTTTTCAGAAAGGATTAAAAAAACTTGCCTGAATTATTGATTCATGGTTTTATAATGCACCCAGGATAGCAAGGACATTTATAGATTTCATGAGCTGGTTAATATCTATTTGGGGAGCTCCGCCATGTGCAATCATCTAGGACTCATTATGTTTCTTTGGTTGCCCAATGAGTCATAATGAGTCTCTGAAAATGTAAAATAATGGGTTAGAACTAGAGGGAATGGAATAGCCAAAGTCAGATATAAAATTGTTATTACACGCAGTCTGTAAGAGCCATCAGGGCAGGGAGGGGATGGAGGGCCTATTGTTAAACACACACAAACTTTCAAGAGAGCTTGCAGTAAAGAGGGAGGGAGGCGAGAAGCCCAATGAGCAAGGTCTTTAAAAGTGATGGGCTGCACATTTGTTTTCCATTAAGATTCAAGCAGGTGGAGGTGGGGAACGTGAATCATGGGAAAGAAATAGGCCAATCGAGACCCTTCTTAGAAGATGGAGCCCGGTACTGAGAAGATGAAAGAGACTTTCTATTCCAGCAGTTAAAGTGAAGAGGAAGAGATCACTTCTAAACAGGGCACAAGGAATAGCTTCATTTCTCCCTGGTAAGCTCTGTTCCTCCAAAGAAAGCCAGTTGAAGCAAGCAGGACAAAAGACTTCTCTATGAATATAGTAAAGAATAACTTCTGTAATGGGAGCCATATTTTGAAAAAAAAAAATTAATACAATTTTCTCTTTTGGTTTTGCAAGCATAGGTTCTTCTCCCTAATTGGCTCCAGGTCATATGCTCAGAGGTCTGTGGATGTGATACAAATGGTGTACAAAGAAAAAGAAAGAGTTGGTAGTCAGTGTTTGATATTCAAAATTGGATATTTGAAGCAAGATAATAGTCTTGCAGGAAGTCTGTTTTTTTCTCCAGGCCCACCTGAATTCCTTTATCTCTTCCTTTGGCCTATTAAGCCCTGACCAGAAGCACCCAGCTCTTCACGTTCTCCTGCACTGTGAGAACTATTCCTTCAGGAGATGGCAGGTGGACCAGAAGGCTTGTTTTTCCATGGGTGAAGGAGGAGATGCCATAGAGGAAGGTAGATAAGTTCTGTCCTTCCTGTCCCAGGAGATAATGAGAGGAAGAATGGAGAAAAAGTGGCAGGGAAGGGGTTGATTTAGGAAGATCCAAAAAGAGTAGGTGTAAATGGCAAGGTACTGAGACAGGCACTGAGACAAATAGAGGAGCCCAGAATCGGTAAGGGGATGCATTGGGGTTGGAGGGTTTAATTTGCACTTCTGGGAGGCACCTTCAGTTCCTGGGTGGTGGAGAAGTTGAGTATTGAACCAGTTGGGAATATGTAAATCTTCAATAAAGGTTAGCTGGGATGATGGAGCCTCTAGGGCATGGACCATCCAAGCAGGGGAATAGAATGAAGAATCAAGAGTGTTTTATAAATGGTTATTGCTAAGGGGAGATCAAGTCAACCAGAGAATTACCAGATCTGACCAAGTGAGAGGAATGAGAGCAAGGGTTTTCCCGGCTGCCGACTTCCACTGTCAAATCCAATGGGATAAGTAGCAATTGGAGAGCCAAGGGACATTGTTCTGGAAGCCACAGGGACCAGAAGACCCTGTGCCAAGAAGACATATCAGCCACATCACTTCCCCTAAACACCCAGACACCATCTGGGAGAGGAGCTGAAGAGAAGAGCAGAAGTGTGAAAAATCAGAGAGAAGGGGCATTTTTACTTAGAGAGATGGAGTACTAGCTAAAGGGGCTGTTTCAATTACTGCATCACTGGCTTGGTTATTATTTCTCCACTAACCAGTGGGTTGTAGCTCATCCAAAAGAGCAGATCAGTTATATGCAGATTATTAAAACCATATTTTCTCTGCATGTTTAAGTTGTAGTATAAGCAAATCTTGCAGCTCCTAAGGAGTGAAACCAACATATCCTCCCATTCCTGTGCTAAACAATTCTGGGATAAAGCATAGTTTCCTGTTTTTGAGCTGAACAATGCTGGAACTGGGCAAAAATAACTTAGCTACTTGTTCCAGTAAATTCTTGCTCTTGAAGATTAGACTGTGAAACTACTACAATAGCTAGTTTATCAAAACTAAAAGCGCACTCATCAGAGCTCCCTTTTAGACTCTCTTCTTGTTATGCCTACCAATCCAAAGCGATTACATCATAAATTCTGCCTAACCCAACCAGATCCCTGTCTTGAAAGACCCACCTTAAACTCACCCCACCCAGTTCCTAAAGCCCCATAAATAATCTTCCCCGACTTCTCCCTTCTGAGATACTACCAAGATTCTATCATGGCCCCATTCTCTTCTCATAAGTTTGCTTAACCAATGTTGTGGGTTTTTTTGTTTGTTTGTTTGTTTTCTGGTGGCCTTTACTGGAGACTCCATAGCCAATATCCATTACAGTTTAAATTGTCTGGCAGGGCTGTGGAATGCGAGGGGAAAACAGCCACAGGCAGCAAGTTCACACATGGCAGCAGGAAATGGACCAGTTCTCTCGGAGCAAAAGTACTTACAATTCAAGAGAACAAAGGGCAGAAACTCAGGCACAGGAGAAACTATAAACATGTGTCCTATTAGCAAACAGATGGGTCAGTGGTTCTGGATGTGGAAGAAACTCATCACAGCACTGTATTTTCAGTCAATCCCTACACACAAGAAGAGCAACGATTACACATCAGAAGAAACGATTAAAAATGAACATATCTAATATCTATATAAATGGAGGCATCGATAGAATGGGTAATTGGGAGCATGAGTTAGGGACTGGCTCACACATAGACCTGTGCTTGGGCTACGGCTGAAACTGGAAAAGAGCGCCAGTCCAGTGTTCCCAGGCCAGCAGGTCTCCTTCTCACACCCACATGGTGCAGACCCTTCTAATGGCCTCAAGGTCCCACTGCGGGGCCAAGTCGGTGGGCTCAACGTCAGGCTTCACGTTTTCCACATACGCCTTTAGACTGTATCTAGACTCAGAGCAATAAGTCCTTGGCTACTTCAGTCTGCAAATCTCATTCACGTCATCCCCAATACATAATGCTTTGCTTCCCTTCCTGGGCTGTACGGTGACACCTGGGAGTGCTCTTGTTGTATATTTAGCTCCCAGATGAGTGTCGGCTGAGGCTAGGAAGCAGCAGGCACTCTTTTTCAGCTCCACCTCAGCTGAGCTGTCATCTCCCCTCTCTGGCAGTTCTGATCACACCTCCCTGGTTCCTGGGGCTGCAACTGCCTCGTTTTCGGGCCTTCTCAAAGACCGCAGCCTGCACAGCGGCTGCTGCCTGTTTTGCTCACACTGCATCTGTGCCCACCCACCTGTGCGGCCCAGAGCACCCAAACCTTCCAGCATGAGCCAGCTGAAAGGAACCCAATGGCTTTTGCTAGTGGACATCATCCTGTTTCTGTTTTCCTCCTTATATTGCTTCTGCTAGACCAGATTGTCACTTTCCATCCCCAAACACCTGTTGTCCAAATACTTCTCTGCCTAACTTATCCGCCAACCCTGTACATCTCCATACTTCATCATTGTAGGGCTGTCTTGTTATAACAAAATTGTTCAAAAGAACTAAGATCGTATCACTTTGGGGGTTTGGGGGGGAGAATATTCACAAGAAGACCAAAATTTAGCTTCAAATATTTAAAAGTAAGAACATACTGCACTTATTTTGTAGCATTCCATAGAGAGGAACTAAGAATAGGTGGTAGGAATTATAGGAAGGAAACTATTGACTAAAATAAGGAAGCCTTTCCTAGCAATTAGTGATATTAAAATGTACAAGTCTACTTGTAAAGTTTCTAAATTCGGGTGCAGATTACTTGGGTGTGTTCTCTTTGGGAGAGCTTATTGAGCCATATATTTATGACTTGTGCACTTTCCTGTATGAATGTTATTTTTCAGGAAAAAAATTTAAAAAGAACAGATCCATCTCTTCATGATTGGGCTTCTTGTCACCGGAAATGTTCAAACACCAGATGACATCTTATTTGAGCAATCACAGGGGATTCATACCTAGAACCAGAAGCTGGACGTCATCTCAGTTTCCTTCTGCATCGTAGACTCTATGATTCTATTTTCTGGTTCTTCCCAAGGTAGGGAATTAGCACGGTGTGTAGGCTCCTGCCTCAAAAATCAACTGTGAAGAAACCATAGAAGCAAGAAGGAAAAATGGGCTCCAAGAACTTACACCAACAATAACCCATAGAACTGTGAAGAAATGGAAGGATGACAGACACCCGTCTTGATTTGGTGTGTACGTGGGAGGTAGGTGGCTAGAGGCTGGGGTCTGGGGAAAGTGGCCTGAGGTGGCAGTGGGAGAAGAGGTTGTAAGAAAGCCTTTTAAATTCTGCTCTGGTCTCCCTACGCCCCGCCCTAGGAGATGCCTGTGGACAATCCTTGCCTGCTCTGACATCACAGGAACTGGGTGCAAGGGCTCAGTGCTGGTGTCTGCTGTTTGAAGTGCATGGTGAGGGCAGTGCTAATATCAGGGTAGAGGAAACCCTGAAGGAAGGAGGAGTTGATGAAAATGGTGATGGCTGAGCAGCGCCCACAGGCACTGGCATCCAAACCCCCAAGGCTCATGGGTTACAGCCTTGGAGCCTGCCTCCTTTCAATGCTCCAATCCTAACCAGAGAAGTTTCTGGTGGAGTGATGGCAGTGGTTCTGGGATGGCTGGGGCTCCCACCCTGGGGCTCATGCCCTCTTTCTTCCTGCAATTCACTGGAGCAAAACCAGGCTCTTCTCCAGCACACAGCACTGAAGAACCACAGCTGGGACCCCCGGGGGATTGTGGGCTCACTGGAGCCCAACTAGACAGCTGAGCAGTCCTACTGCCAAGAAGACTCAAAAATTATATAATAAATGCCATCCATGGCAGAAGCATTACAACAGTTGGGATTAAACTAATCATGATAAATATAACTGAAGAAATAAGGAAAGATATTATCTACAGAAAATAAGAACTAGAAATTGTGATGAAAAATAAACTAGTTGAAGCAGTAGGTATGAAAATAAGATGGGTTCAAATCTGGCACAGTCCTAACAGTTCTACATCCTTTAACTCATTCATTTCTCACAACAATGTGAGATAAGTACTATGATTAAGCCCATTTTGTAGATAAAGATATCGAGGCACAGAGAGGTTAAGTAACTTGCCTGAAATTAGAGGAAAATCCCATATAGGCAATTATGGGATTTGAATTCAAGCAGTCTGAGTCCAGACCTAAATAATAGCACTGGCTCTAACATTTGATCTAAGATCATAATGGAAGTGTCCAGTCATAGGATGGATGCAGCTAGAGAACAAACTTATAGGTTGGAATACTAGATAGAGGAATGCTTCTTGAAAACAAGAGGAATGGATGAAGTGATAGAAAATATAAAAGAAAAGCTAAGAGGTATGAAGGACCAAGAACAAGTGTCAGTGTTCAGGTTATAAAAGACCTGGAAAGAGAGAAAGAGATGGAAAAGTTAGAGAGTCTATGATTCTGAATCAAATGGCTTAAGGAATGTTCTTATACCTCTCCTGAGCTGACAAGCAGGGTGGCTTCAGAGTCTGCAATATCTACTTTTTTTTTTTTTTAGGAGGTACCAGACCTCATACATGGGAAGCAGGCACTCAACCACTGAGCTAGACTCACTCCCCAATATCTACTTTTAATGTTCATGCCAGTGGTGAGGAAATTGTCAAAGGAATCATGTGTCCTTATGTGGCCATCCCTGCAGATTTTCACTTTAGGAAGCCACTCTTTCAAGGTAAGGAGCCAATTTCAGCCCCAAGGGAGCAACAGGGTAGAGAAAGCAGAGTCCCATAAATTCCCATAAAGTAAGGCAAGCTGGTCTCCTCTCCAGGACATAGTTAGCTAACTTTAAGCATGTAAAGGGCAGAAGGGAAAGGGCTTCCTTCAATATCAGGGACTGGAACACCACCGCCTGGGAGGCAAATCCAGCCTGCTGCCTCCCTTGGCGAATCCAGGCTTAACAGAGCCCACCACGCCCAGTCATTCATAGACAGTTTATGGCTATTCTTGCCCTACAACGGCGGAGTTGAGTAGTTGTGACAGAGACCACATGGCCCACAAAACTAAAAGACCTGATTTACCATCTGGCTCTTGGTTGAAAAAAATCTGCTGACCCCTGATTTAGATTAAAGCTTATTAGTCAAAACCTGTCAGGAACATTTTCACACTCTCTGGTGTACCCCCCACACCACCCCTCCACTCCACTCTCCCCGACACCCACACACCACCCCTCCACTCCACTCTCCCTTACGCCCACACATCACCCCTCCACTCCACCCTCCCTGACGCCCACACGTCACCCCTCCACTCCACTCT
>JAQZBX010003508.1:0-64621 GCA_029593785.1 Cabassous unicinctus | reverse complement strand
TTTAAAATTTTTGATGAAATTTAACATGGCTTGTATCCATCATTGCAAGATCTTGCAGAACTCTTCCATTACCCCCTAAATGCCCCCTGTTCTGTCTATTCTATTCCTCTCTCCCCCTCCCCTTGGGTCCTATAGGGACCACCAGGCTTCATTCCTTGAAGGACAAGATTCATATGTGCTTGCTACAACACTGAGGTTTTGTTTGTCATCCCCTTTTAGGAATCACCCATGGTCTCAAAACACACCCTCTCCTCTATTTGAGAACATATTGGGCCTCCACAGTATGGGAGTCCAACTCCTTCCCACTCATAACATGGGTCACCTCCCACTGATATAACACACTATGAAAAAGCGATCACTCACACATTCGCTAGAAGGCTGACCCAGGTGTACCCTGTCACAAATGCCGCCCCCCCATCCAACACCTTAAACCAGTAAGCCTTCTTTGTTGTATTGCCAAGAGAGATATCTCAAAATTACAATTTGACCCACCAATCCCCAGGATTCACCTTCTCCCTACCCCAATCATCCCCCACTTCCATAGACTGTCCAGCCCATCTTCCCCAGTCTACACCCCTGTCAAGCTTGCACCCCACAACCCAATAGTATCACTACACCCCTTTCATATCCCTTCACTGCACAACTACTCACTTCCACCTTATCATAGATTTTGCCTATGTGGGTGTTGGCTCACAACCTTCTTCTACCTTTCTATTTTCTGTAAAACTATCTTCCAGACTCTAGCTCTCTAGGTCAGCTATATTTGCTTAATTCATATGAGAGGTCATGTAATATTTGTCCTTCAATGCCTAGCTTGATTCACTCAACTTAAAGTCCTCAAGATTCATTCATGTTATCCCATGTGTTAGTACTGTATTCCTTTTTAGAGCTGAGTAATATTCCATTTTAAGTATATACCACATTTTGTTTATCCATTCATATGTTGATGGGCAATTGGATTGATTCCAACTTTTGACAAGAGTGAATATTCCCGCTATGAACATTGGTGTGCACATATCTGTTTGTGTCCTTGCTTTCAGTTCTTCTAGGTAAATACCCAGTAGTGGAATTACTGGGTCATATGGCAGATCTATAGTTAGTGTTTTAAGGAGCCACCAAATAGTCCACCACAATGCCTGCAGCATTCTACATTCCCCCAACAGTGGATGGGGTTCCCTTTCTCCACATCATCTCGAACACTTGTAGTCCTCTGATTTTTCAATGGCTGGTGTTCTAAAGGGTGTAACATGGTATCTCATTGTAGTTTTGATTTACATTTCCCTAATAACTAGTGATGTTGAGCATCTTTTCATGTGCTTTATTCTTGCATGTACATAATACTTGCATGCCAGTTAACATTTTGACATTTTGTAAAAAATTGAGGAGATTAAAAGTGGTTTTCAGAAAATTAAAAACATAATATTGAGCTTTATTTGCTTATCATAAATTTGACTAAAATATGAATGATGATATCTTAAGTAAATTAGGTAATGAAAAATTCCACATAATACACCAGAATTTGGTTTAAATTGTGAAGGAAATATGGTCCTTTCACTGCCTTAAAGTGTTATAGAGACAAAGCTTTAACTGGCCTGGTGGCTTTTAATATTTCTGTTATAATGTTTATTACATCATATATATTCAGAATGCGGAAGGGCAGGAAAAGAAAATTAAAAGTGTATATCCATTTCCAATAGACCTTCATTTGATGAATATATACACAATTCTGTGTTGGAGAAGAAATTCCATATCTAAGTTTATCTTCATATATAAATAGGAGAAATAAATTAATTCACCATCCTAGTAGACACGGAATAGTCCAAGGAAAATTATGTTTTTAAATATGTTCCATTTAACATCATTTTTGCATGTATTATTTCATATTGTGTAAGAGAAAAGTAGCAAAAAAAGTTATGTGTTGTATTAAAATATATAATACCATGGTACATGTATAAAACACATAATTTACAGATTTTGGGAAGAGTAGATTTCTGGATAAAATGCCCTAGGGGAGACAGAAAGAAAATTAAGAAAATATTTTTATCATCAATACATACAAATAAACAGAATCTACATGAAAATGAATAGAAATTATAAGTCATGGACAAAGGTGAAACATTAACAAAAGAATTATACAAAATAAACCTGAATATTATCTGTAAACAAATGCTCCAGAAGTTTACTAACAATTTTAACGGCAGTATAAAATGAAAGAGAAACAAAGGGAAAGTAAATCATCTGGGAAACAAATCATAGCAGAATTATATTAGAGAGGAATTGTATATTTTATCATTTGGGCAAATTATTAATAAATAAATATTGTGCTGCATTGGGCCATTTCTCTATCATATCAAGTGTTAGAAACAGTGTAGCAATGGCCATGTGTGTTGAGAGAATGTTTGAGATAAATATTTTTCTTACTCCAATTGTATTTTATCTATTCAGTAAAGAAAAGATACCTTTGCATTTGGTTGGTTTGTTAATATATAACATCCATATGTTCTTTCTGACAAAATTTACATTTTTAATTATCTACTTTAAAAGTTTCAAAGCACTGTAAATGATGAATCAATAAAATATTAATGGGAAGAAGATAAATGATTGATGAATTTTGTCTGCTTTCTCAAAAACTATTGGTAATAGCACTAGGAAATTACAGCTACATTGAACCAAGATTCTGTAGGGCTTGATTTAGTTGAACTTATGTAAGGCTGAGTTTGGCCAAATCAACAAACTTCCATGTGCCATGTTTTGCACTCATAATATCAAAATGAGAAGAAAAGTTATAAACATCATTTAAATATGAGATGATAAATAGATTTTGCATGTGAAACATAATTGATTAGTGGAGAAGGTACAAGGGTATTTATTATTTAGAGCATTAAAAATGTATAGCAAAAGTAATACAACTGCTTCCATTTTTATATCGCTTGGTACCAATTGTGATTTCTTCTAAACCTTCTTGTAAAAGAAATCTACAGATATGACACCATGTTATTTAGGGAAAAATAAATCATAATAATTCTCTCAAAGTATAAAAATTGTGTCATATCTATATAACACAAGCACTTGAAGTGAGTAAAGCACATTCAAATTTCCATTCAGAGCTGCCCAAATTATCTTCATAATCAACCTATCCAAAAATGTTTCATGAATAACCTTAGGCAGATATTCTTTACTAATATCTAACAGCAGATTTTACACAAAACAGGGTCTTCTTCTTAAACTGTTTTTGCTCCTATTGTGCTTCTGTTCTTATAACTAAATACCAATTCCTCATTTTTAGCTAATACCTTACTACATTTACATTGCTAAGAATTTCCTAATGAAAGCAACCCCAAGGACCCCTTTAGTAACCCTTAAAACTGGCAGTATGAATAAGAAAAATAAATTATTTGATGAATCATTGATCCCATTGTGCATTTGGCCTAGGATTTTATTAAGTTTTTGTATTACAACACCAAATAAATTATATTTTTCTCTGGCAAGATAGTGTCCATTAAGAAAACAATGCACAAGGTAAAATGCTATAACATTATTTAATAAAACTGTGGGATCATGATATGAAGTAATAAAAAAAAGATGCAGTGTTCGTATATGTGAAAATATAAGATCAAAAAGAAAAAGTATTTTTTAAAAAGAATGTAATTATCACTATAAATAGATAAGATCAGCTGTATTTTCTGCATTTTTGAAGATTTAGTGTTCCCATAACCACTAAAAGAATACTTTGAAAAAAATTGCATAGAGAACAAGCCCAATTTTGTTTTATCCATATGTATACATATGATATGTTAGATAGGGTAATAGTAGATTTTAAATACAACTTAAAATGGGCATTTTAAAAAAGAAGCCAGAATAGAAAGACATAGTTGTTTTTTTCAGTTGGGGGAGTGGTGGAAAACCATGGAAGCAAATGTGCTTCTAGGTTGAGGGTAAGGCTAGAAAAATCCAGAGAGAAGGGGAAGTTCAGTGAGGGTCTCTGGAAATAATTTTGCTTCCTAAAGAAGAATAACAACAATCAAAACATAACCTAGACTGGTTGAGATGTTTACTAGAAAAGAATAATAATAATGCATAAGACAGATTTTGTTAGGATTGTACAGAATTGCTTGGACTGAAAAAAGAAAAAACAAAATCCTAGATTTGTTTTCAAGTTAATTCTTTGTAGGCACATCAAACCTCATATACTAGATTGCTTCACTGCTTTGGGCATTGTTTTATACTTGACTTGAATATTTTGACACCTTTAAACTATGGAATAGAATATATAAAGAAAAGTGAGAAAAAGTTACAGTTGAAATGTCCCTGAATCAGGTAGATCATGGTCTATTTTTGGAGCCCACATTATAGAACTTTCAAATTTTAAACATTCACTTTCCCTAGAATTAGCTATTCCTCTGACTTTTTTTGGCCATCTCTACTGAGGCAAGCTAGTTTACGGGATGAGAATATAAATATAAAACCTTGCCAAAAACTATGACAGTGAAACTCGTGGCCATGAAATTCCACCTGGAAATCCTCTATGAGAAAGACCCCCACCAGAAAACTACTGAAAGTACCCATGAGAATTTTCCTTGATCAAGGAAAATTTTCTCGATCAAATAAAAACCCTGAGAGACCAACCCTAAAGAGACCAATCACTGGGATCTCCCCTGGGGGGATTAATGGGTGGGGTAATCAATCAAAATAGCAAATAACTGGGACCTCTCCATAGAATATTAGCAAGTAGGAGGAATAATTAATGGTTTAAAAAAGCATGCATAGAAGAGAAATCATCCATTTTTCTCCCTTCTCTACCTGGACCAGTTAGCAAGTATACCTGAGAAGCCATAATCATTTATTGTCTCCTCTTCTCTCATTTCCTCAATAAGCTACTGGCCTAACTAAACTGGTATATTCTTACATTATTTTATGTAACATAGTCAAGAACCTAGAGGAAATACCAGCAACACCACCTTGGAAGGTGACCTTAGACATGATTTTCTTCTGGATGATTTTAGTGCCCATAGCATTGGTTTGCTTTGAAGATGGAATAAAACACCCAGTATAGGGAAAAAGAGTACAAGTGCTCAGTAAGCATTTGCCATTATTTTTTCTACTCACACAGCACATCAGAAGATAGGTTTAACTTTGCACACATATGTGAAGAAGAAAATACTGAAAAAGACAATCAGAAAATAAGTAGTCAGAAAGACTTAATATACAGTCAAGTTTTTGTTTTTTTTTCAAATTATTTTGGTATGAATTTTCTAATTTATGGAGAATAAGATTGAGTTTCTAAGCTCACAATTACTTTAGGAAATTTACTAAAATGGTACTTAGAAATAAACAAAACCCATTATAATGCTCTCAGAGAGCACAATAAAACCTCTTTGCAAACAGATGTAGATCATTATCTAATATGTGGGACTAAAGCTATTTTTTTCTCCTTGGACAATATAAAGGAAACTAAAGAAAGGGAAAGACCCTCAAAGAAAAAGACCCACAAATTTCTTTTCTGAAAGAAACAGTTTGCACGGATGAGGAACATAAATCATTGGGGCCCAAAAGGAATATCTAATGATTAAGAGACCTAAATCACAGGAAACAAGGCTAATTGTAAATTGCATACTATTTATAATCCAGATTATCTTTGTGCAGTGGGACTGATAGCTTGAAACTAAAGGAAATCCAATTGATGAGTTGATTACTTGGAAGGTAGTTCCAAAAAGTATGCAAGGGATAGTCAATGTCATAAAATAAGAATAAGAGAGGTAATTTTTGAATTTACTGTTTATCCAGTTTTTAGATAATCATGTGCATCTGGATGCCTCTAAGAATACTTAAGTAATGGAAATGCAGATCTCATTTGATTTCTGGGATATTCAAATAATTCTACATGTCTTCATGCTATTGCTCTGAATATATGACCTTCCATTATTTGAATGAATACTTTTTTAGTGACATGTGACAGTTTTCCCTATAATGACCCATAGTTTTCATATATGAATTGTATGAGGAATTAGAAAATTCATATTATTAATATCTTGAATAGTGGGGGAGTTTTGAATTGAAAAATCTGAAATTTAAAAATCTGAACATTAGGAGATTAACCAGGATTTCAGTGAGGAATGAGAGAAATCAATGAGAGGAAAAGCATAGGAACGGATCCACAATAATTGAAGATTAGAAAGTGTGCTAAATTATTTCTCTTTCCTTCTTGTATATGATATAAGCATTATTTAATTTTGACTTTCTAGTAGACATAATATATTGCTAAACAGAGTTGAATACAGAGTTAATCTCTAATTTTCATAGACTTATTTGTTTTGTGATAAGGATACTAATAAATTAAAAAGTTGCCTAAGGAGCTTGTGATAAGTAGGTCACTGAGTGACAGAGAAATTATGCTTAGTTGTAGAGAGAATTTCATAGGAAAAAATATAAAAACTTTTGGTAAAAAGTGAACAAAGTGTTTATTAAGAAAAAGTGATTTGCATTATATAAGGTAGTGAGAAGACAAATCAAGAATAATGTCCCTGTATAAGGTAGTGAGAAGACAAATCAAGAATAATGTCCCTGCAACATCAACTACTTGACAAATAAACTTATCCAAAGACTCCAAACAGGGCACTAAAAATCAAATGGAAGTAGCTCTAAACTGGAATCTGTGTTTATCTTATTTCTCTGGAATTTGTTACCTGCCATTCTTACCTGTGATATTTATGATGGTACCTATTTCTCCTACACATGTAGGAGAAAGAAATAGGGTGCGTTTATAGATTGTGTTGGAGTTTTATCTAAATTTTTTATAGAATTAGAGAATTTGGCTTAATTTATCATCCCAATAACACCTAACATAAAATTAGAATGGCTGAAGTAGTTCAATGCCAAAAAAAGTGGAGAGATCAGGGCTTTATGTGAAATAATTAAGTAATAGAAAAAGTGGGGATTTTAACATTAAATTTAAAACTAAAAATGTGTTAAAAATGCATGTAATAGACATGAATTTCTTTGTTCAGCCATGCAGAAGAAAATGGAAAGTATTACTAGTGGAATATATTCGATTGAAACATAACTTTGTAATGTGGTTGAAAATAAAATTAAAGATTAATATGATGATACATCCATTTTTAATAATTAGAAGGAAAATTTTTGCTGCAAGATGATAATGAAATTCATTTGACTAATTTTTTAAAATTTCTTACCTTTCTCTTAGTGATTTGTGACAAGAAAATATTACATTCCCATCCAGGAGAGCCCTGCTTTGCTCTCTAATAGAGTGGCAACAATCTAGAGATACATAGGCAGTGACTAATGAAAGAAAACTGACAGATATGCGAAGCCTTTGTTATTAGTGTTTATACTTATGAACCTTATTCTTATAAAATTGAAATTTAGCCTAACAATATAAATTGCCTAAACTGAGCAATTTAACTTACTCTTTCCTCCCGCTCCCTGCCCCTGGTGTGGGACATGACTCCTGGGGATGAGTCTCCCTGGCAATGAGGGATTATTACCAAGCACCAACTAGCTATGTATTTGGCAAAAGACCTTGACTAAAAGGGGGAAAATTAAATAGAAGAGTTTTTACAGCTAAAAATTTTCAAAATGAGTCAGGAGTTCATGCCAGAGGTTACAGTTATGTACATCTTAGGCAGATCTCACTAACTGCCACAGTTAACAAAGCTTCAAATGCTCCTGAGGGCTCTAGAGATATCTGAACACAATAGGCAAAACACACACCCCAAGAAATTAGCACTCTGTCAGAGGGCCTTAATTGGACTATATGATTACCTATTTCCTCACTGTAACAGAGTTAGACTCATTTATAATTTCCGTACACACGATTCTTCTACCGATTTTATTTGAACCTATAATTAGTACTATACCTATTAAATGTGTGTCCCAGAGACTTACGTTTTTTATATGTTCATATGACAGTTGAGTTCTGAATCTCAGCAGAGTTTGAGCCAGCACCTATTCCCCAGGTCATCGGATGAATCAAGGACAACTAACAAAATGGTGTTGATATAAACACCCACTTCTAAATTCAAATACTATCTACAACTGCAAGCAAAACAGTTCCTTCCTTCTGCCCCATAAAATCTAAAACACCTCTCAATCTGAAGAACTGATTCAATTGCCAAATCCTCAAGAATGAGGAATTAACAAACATAAGGGGGACATGTAATCATGGACCAAATGGACTTATTATTATTACTCTTTATTGATATAAAGTTAGTGGTAACTAGAGGTCCTGAGGAGAGGGGAAGTGAAGAATAAGTGAAGCATAAGGCTTTTTTAGGGATTGGAATTGTTCTGCATGATAGTGCAATGATGGATACAGGCCATTATACATTTTGTCAAAACCTATAAAATTGTACAGTTCAAAGTGGAAACCATAATATAAACTACAGATCATGGTTAGTAGCACTGCTTCAATATTTGTTCATCACTTGTCACAAATGTGCTACACTAATGTAAGATGTTATTAATAAGGGAATGTATGAGAGGGGGATGAGGTAGGGTATATGGGAATGACACATATTTTCATTTAACTTTTCTGTAATCTAAAATTTCTTTAAAAATAAATTTTCAATAAATAAATAAATAAATAAACAATGATTTAAAATGAATATGTGAGCTGGACTTTGTCTCAAGTAGTTGTAAAGATCAAAACCATCTAGAAATGGCCATTGCTTTATTAGTCATAGAGGTATTAAAGTCTGATTTTATTATCAAAATTTTAGTGCTACTAAATCAATATTCTTACTGTTGTTAAGAACACTGCCAAATAATTTTGACTACTATATAGAAAATGAAATTGTAGCATCATAAATTCATTTTGCACAGTAAGAAATGTTTGAGGTTTACTTTCTGAACACATTCGTTCTTTTTTAAAAATTGATTTACATTTACATTTTATAAAAATAGAATCATACAATATGTTACAGAATTTATTTGATTCATAGTAACACAATCATACAGTATTTGTCCTTCTTTGTCTGACTTGCTTCACTCAACATAATATGTTCGAGGTCATCCATCTTTTCATACGTATTATGACTTCCTTTCTTCTTACACTTGCATAATATTCCATTGTGTGTGTGTGTGAGAATACACCACAGTTTGTTTATTCATTCATTGATTGATGGAAACCAGGGTTATTTCCAAATTTTAGCAATCATGAATAACACCACTATGAACATAGGTGTGTAGATGTCTGTTGGTGTCACTGCTTTCAGAATTTCTGGATATATATCTATTAGTGGTAATGCTGGGTCACATATCTATATATATTCAAATTCTTAGGAACTTCCAAACAGTGAGCGACAGTGGCTGTAGCATTCTATATTCCCACCGGCAGTGAATAAGTGTTCATATCTCTCCACATCCTTTCCAACTCTTGTAGAGCTCTGGCTTTTTAATAGGGACATTCAGATTGGTGTGAAATGATATCTCTGGAATCATTGTAGTTTTGATTTGCATTTCCCAAAACATTAGTGATCTTGAGAATTTTTTCATTTGTGTTTTTGCCATTTGTATTTCTTCTTTGGACAAATATCTATTCAACTCTTTTGCCAATTTTAATTGGGTTGTTTGTATTTTTTATTGTTGACTTGTAACATCCCTTTATATATCATGGATATTAAACCCTTATTGGACTTGTGGTGTCCAAATATTTTCTTCCATTGAGTTGGCTGCCTTTTCACCCTTTTGACAAACTCCTGTGAGGTCCAAAAATGTTTAATTTAGAGGAGGTCTCATTTATTTATTTTTTATTTTGTTGCACGAGCTTTGGCTGTAAGGTCCAAATAGCCACCACATACGACAAGGTCTTTAAGATATTTCCTTACATTTCTTCGAGTAGTTTTACAATCCTGGATTTTATATGTAGGTCTTTGATCCACTTTGTGTTGACTCTTGTATAGGGAGTGAGATAGGGGTCCTCTTTCATTCTTTTGGTTATAGATATCCAGTTCTCTCAGCATCATTTGTGGAAGAGACTTTTTTTTCCCATTGACATGGAATTGGTAGATTTGTCAAACACCCATTTATCATAGAGGTGAGAGTTTATTTTGGAACTCTTAATTCTATTCCAATGATTGATAACTCTGTCTTTATGCCAGTACCATGCTGTTATGATTACACTAGCTTTGTCTTATGTTACAAGGTAAGGCATTGAAATTCCTCACATGTCACTTTTCTTTTTTAGAATGCTTCTGGCTATTTGGTAATATACATATATATATATACACACACATATATAATCAGCAAAACCAAAACCTGGTTCTTTGAGAAGATCAATAAAATTGACAAACCCCTAGCTAGACTAACAAAGAAAAAAAAGAGAAAAGATGCAAATAAATACAATCAGAAATGAAAGGGGGGAAGTTATGACTGATCCCACAGAAATAAAAAGGATCATAAGAAGATATAATGAGCAACCATATGCTGACAAACTAGACAACCTAGATGAAATTGTCAAATTCTTAGAAATGCGCAAATGGCCTAAACTGACACTACAAGAAATATAAGAACTTAACAAACAAATCACATTTAAAAAGATTGACCCCACCATTAAAAATATTCCAACAAAGAAAAGTCCAGGACTGGATGGCCTTATAGGAGCATTCTACTAAACATTTAAAAAAAAAATTAACACCAATCCTGTAGAGAAAGGAAAATTACCCAATACATTTTATGAAGCCAACATCACCCTAATACCTTCATTCTTAATAGAAGAGCTTTTAATTAATATTCAAGTATAGAACAAAAAACTTTTGTTTGAATCTCTTCATTATACATTACATATTATAATATTAGATCAATAATATTATATATGGAAATAAAGCTGATGCAGTTCAGGTTGACCATAGCTTCTGTTAAATTAGTTTGATTCTCCACACTAATGGAAAATTAAAATACAATTGGTAAACACCTGGCGCAATTTTTTTGTATAAATTTTGACCATGATGTCTATCATTAATACTCTTTACCTTTCCTAAAAATCTGTGATACATCTTCAAACCTATTCTCGTCACTATCATTCCACATCAACTCATTTTTTTTATTTCATTCTTTTTTATTGTGGGTAAAATTTTTTTTCTGCTTATACAGATCCAGAAATGAAATTTGAATAAACAATATTATATATTGGTCAATATATCTTTAAAGATTTTTAAGGTGTTGTCTCTGAATAGACAATTGAATGTTCAGGAAGTCATTTCAGCATTCTGTCACACCAACTACTTCAGCATAATGGGCTGCATGGTATGGACAGTGAGTGCCCTGGGTGATGTGTTCATTGCTACATATTTTACAGTGAAATAAGTTACTTCATCAGAATCGGTTCGAGGTGAGTAAAATGGTGGTGAATAAGATATTCCATAAGTCTATGGATTATCCTGTTACTACAAGTATTTTGAGCAAGGAAAGCAAATTTTTAAGAAGTGCCTATTTCTCTGATTGCAGAATCTACCCCTTTCATGAAGGAAAGTTTTCATCGTAATCAAACTTTCTGCCAGGTGGTTTAATAGTCCTGCTGAGAACTTATGTATATTGAGGGGTTTTGTAATATTGGACACTTAATCTTGTTTTGAAAGATACCAGTTTTAGAAGTTCACCATATTTCTCATTCCACATGTTTTTTTACAATATGACATTGTCACTGGTCCCACAAAATTTTGGGAATAAATTTTCCCTCCTTGTGAAAGTCAGTAAGTCATTGTGATTGCCTCAGACAATATAATGTAGCAGAACTGGACCCATGTGATGTCCAATTCTAAAAAACATTCACTTGGTTCTTTTGGATTACTCACCCAAGGAACCTACTTGCCATGTTGTGCTGCAGCTCAAAATAGTCCACACAGAAACCATATGAAGAGGCGATATGTGGGTTTTCATGGACAAAAGCACAGTAGAACTCTTGGCTGACTATTTGAAGAAAAAGGATAAAGATTTTGGGGGGGTACTAATAAAAAATAGAACATATACTAATGTCAGAAAAAATATAAAGATAAATAATAAAATTTACAAGTCAATATATATTGATTAAATTTCATGACATTAGGTAATTACAACAATTTCAAATGTTTGGATATAGAAATTTATAGACTTAATGGGACTAAATGGCAGCTAGAGCTCAAATTTCACTAAAGCATGAACAGATAAATTAGAAAAATCTGTGATGTAAATTGACTTTCTGTAAATTTCATACCTGCTTTTATGTCAATTCATCTGATTAAAATGCAATGGAAATAAATATCAAAAATAACAAAATAAGTAAAATTTGAACCAAATTCAAGTATGAAAGCAATTTAAATAAATAATCTAATTATTTTACCTGGAAGAGAACAAAAACACTACTTATTTAGACTTATGAGGACTTCTGCTTTGAGTTAAAATAATTTGAATCTGAATAAAACTCTGAACAAGGTCTTAGAAAAAAAATGGTGCATACAGTGGAGTAGCCAAGGCACTAGAGAACAACAAGGTATGCACAGGTAAGGTTGATAGTGCTGAATATTAAATGTGCAATATTATAAAAACAGAGGTAAAAATTACTTAGCTAAGCATTCAAGATAAGGAACTAGAAAATAAGCAGAATACACCATAAAAAGAACTAGAAGAGAAATAAAGTAAGAACGAATGAATAAAATAAAAAAGATACACTATATAAAATAAGAACCTATTCAGAAGTTTATTAGAGATCTACTATTTCTTATCTGCAATTTTAAAGAAAAAGATCTAAAAACTATTCTTACCATTAAGCTTGTAGGGAAACTTAATTTATGTAGTACTATTTATAGACTTAATAGATTTCTCTTAGTGTGAATATTCATGCAATTTGATATACAATATTAACATGCTTGATTATGAAGCACTACTGCAGATACCACTGTGGTATCACATAATTTAGAGTTTATGCACAACATCGATTTCTTAAACTTTAAAAATTCTGTGTTCATGAGCACATCTGCATCAATGAGCAACAATTAAGAAACTGTGAAACTGCATTTGAGAATACAACATCTTTTACCAAATAATCTATTTATATCCATAAAAAATTGGAAAACTGAAATGTACAAAATACAAAAACCAATTCAAGAATTTAAGGAAATTTTAGTTTCTTTAACCACTGTATTAGTCAGGGTTCTCTCAGGAACAGAATCAATAGCAGGTATCTGTCAATAATATGAGATTTTATAAGATTCTTTCATGTGACCGTGGGGATGCCCAAGTCCAGGCTCTGCAGGCAGACTGCAATCCAGGGGCTCTGATGAAAGTCAAATGAAAGGTCATTGATGAGTTTCTGAGAGAAGCTGGCTGTCCAAAGAAGAGCTGGGAAATTCTCTCTGAATATTGAAATCATTTCCCCTTTTAAAGTATTCAACTGATTGGATAAAAGCCTCACGCATTTATGATGTAATCTCCCTGATTGATGCAGATGTAATCAGCCATCCACACAGTAAACTCACTGGTGATCGAAGTCGATAAATGCCCTTGTATTACAATTAGCCCAGTGCTTGTTGGAACAAACACCTGGAAACAATTACATGGCCGAGTTGACACATTAACCTAACCATGACAGTCCACCCATTGTCAACTCTGCAGTCATACATATTACCCTAAACCATACTTAGTCTCTAAGTAAAAATGATAACAGACAAGCATACATATTTATTTCCACCTAACAATGGTCAACTCCCCTGTGTACAATTGGAAAAGCATTAATTCCCCACAGAATAAGGTACAAATACTTGGGTAATAATCACACTTAAACTTGACACCTTTAAATATTATGATGTGGAATTAATACAACTTTTCATATGATAGGGGAAAAGGTTGGAAAAGAAAACAAGAAATTTGTTTTGTGTACATATACAATCATACTCATAATGAAACAAGGAAGAAGGGTTCATGAATATTACAGTCCTCATTTCTGTAACTGGTCACATGTTCAAAGTTTATATTTATCACTACCTTCTTCCACTACCCATTCCATGCTCCCATTGCCTTCAGCAAGCTCTTCAGCTGGCCGTGGTTCTTTGCCTGGTAATGTGACCCAAACTTTCATTCCCAAAAATTCTGGGCCATTATTGGTTTGAATTGGTTTGTTGCAATTTTCCATTGACTTTAATCACAGGGTATGGAAGTACTAGAAGATGCCCTAGAGGATCTCCTGCATTTCAGGCAAACTTCTTTACCCCCATTATGTAGATGTAATCCTATTTCCCCTTGATAGGATCAATAACCCCAGCCAGTACAGTAATTCTCTTCTTTGCCTATTGATTCACAGGTAAGAGGAGCCCAAAGTGGTCAGGAGGCAGTCTTAACTTCTAGTTCAATGGAATCATTGTTATGTTCCCTGGTGGCAGAACTACTCCTTTTGGGACTAAAACCTATAGACCAGCAGAGCTTTAGGTAGCAGAGACAGGAAACAAAAATTTTCCTAGCAGGTCACTAGGGGTAATAGTGATTGGTGCCACTCCCATTTCCACCCCTTGATTCCTGGACCCATGAATCCTGGTTATGGGAGAAACAGCACCATAGAGAGGTCACTGATTCAGAGCATACACAGCCTCCTGGAGAACATTGCATTAGCCCTGCAAGGTATTGCCACCTAGTTGGCATCATAATTGAGTCTTCAAAAGGCCATTCCACCATTCTATTTATCCATCTGCTTCAGGATGATGGAGAACATGGTAAGACCAGTGAATTCTTTGGGCATGTGCCCATTCCCACACATCATTTCCTGTGAAATGGATTCCTTGAACAGAGGCAATGCTGTGTGGAATACCATGGCAGTAGATAAGACATTCAGTAAGTCCAATGATGGTAGTTTTGGAAGAAGCACTGCATGTTGGACATTCAAACCCACAACCAGAGTATGTGTCTATTACAGTTAAAACAAATCACTGCCCCTTCCATGGTAAAAGTGGCCCAATGTAGTCAACCTGCCACCAGGGAGCAGGCTGGTCACCTCGAGGATTGGTGCCATATCTGGGGCTGAGTGCGGGTCTCTGCTGCTGGCAGATTGGGCATTCAGCAGTGGCTGTAGCCAAGTCAGCCTTGGTGAGGAGAAGTCCATGTTGCTGAGCCCATGCATAACCTCCATCCCTACCTCCATGGCCACTTTGCTCATGAGCCCATTGGGCAATGACAGGAGTGGCTGGGAAAAGAGGCTGAGCATTAGCCACAGAGCAGGTCATCTTATCCACTTGATGATTAAACTCTCCCTCTGCTGAAGTCACCCTCTGTTGAGCATTCATGTGGAACTCAAATGTGTTCATGTTTTTTGCCCACTCAGGAAGGTCTATCTGCACAGCTCTTCCCCAGACCTCCTTGTCACCAATTTTCCAATCATGTTCCTTCCAAGTCCCTGACCATCCAGCCAAACCATTGGCAACAGCCCATGAATCAGTGTACACACTCACCTCTGACCATTTCTTCTTCCAAGCAAAATGAACAAATAGATGGACTGCTGAAAGCTCTGCCCACTGAGAGGATTTGCCCTCACCGCTATCCTTTAATGATGTCCCAAAAAATGGCTGCAGTGCTGTAACTGTCCACTTTTAGGTGGTACCTGCATATCATGCAGAACCATCTGTAAACCAGTCATGAGGTTTCTCGTTCTCAGTCAACTGATTATAAGGGAATACCCAAAAGGCCAAATCTGTAGGATGGGAAAGAGAAGGTAACATGGCAGTGGTGGTGACCATGGGTATTTGGGCCACTTCCTCATGTAACTTACATGTGCCTACAGGCCCTGCTCAAACTCTATCTCGTATATACCACTTCCAATTTATTATGGAGTGCTGCTGGGCACACCCAACTTTGTGGTTTTGTGGGTCAGACAATACCCAGCTCATGATAGGCAACTCGGGTCTCATGGTAACTTGATGGCCCTGCTTAAGCACTCAGTCTTTACTGACCCACTACCAAGCCAAAAGCTGTTTCTCAAAAGGGGAGTAGTTATGTGCAGAAGATGGCAAGGCTTTGCTTCAAAATCCTAAGTGTCTGCATTGTGATTCTCCTATAGGGGTCTGCGAAAGGACCCAGACAGCATCTCTATTTGCCCCTGAAACTTCCAGCACCGTTGGATCTGATGGATCATATGGTCCAAGTGGTAGTGGAACTTGCACAGTAGCCTGTACCTGTCACAGGGCCTTCTCTTTTTCCAGTTCCAAATCAACACTAACAACTTTTCTGGTCGCTCGGTAAATGGACTGGAGTAGCGCATCCAAATAAGGAGTGTGTTGTCTCCACATTCTGAAGAGGCCAACTATGTATTGGGACTCTTTTTTGGTCATAGGAGGAGACAGATACAACAACTTATCCTTTACTTTAGAAGGGTTATCTCAACATTCCCCACACCACTGGACACCTAGAAATTTCACTGAGGTGGAATTTCACTGTATTTTGTTGGATTTATCTCCCATCCTCTCTTATGCAAATGCCCTACCAATAAGTCTAGAGTCTTTGCTACTTCTTTCTCACTAGGTCCTATCAACATATTATCATCAATATAATGGACCAGTGTGATGTCTCGTGGGAGCGAAAGACAATCAAGATCTCTGCAGCCAATATTATGACATAGGGGTGGGGAGTTGATATACCCCTGCAAAAGGACAGTGAAGGAAGACTGCCGGCCTTGACAATGGAAAGCAAACTGTTTCTGGTGTTCCTTACAAATGGCAATTGAGAAAAAAACATTGGTCTGATCAACAGCTGTATATCAGGTACCAGGGGAAGTGTTCATATGCTCAAGCAATGATACCACATCTGGGACAGCAGCTGAAATTGGAGTCACCACCTGGTTAAGTTTATGATAATCTACTGTCATCCTCAAAGAACCATCTGTTTTCTACACAGGCCAAATAGGAGAGTTGAATGCGGATGTGGTGGGAATCACCATCCCTGCATTCTTCAAATCCTTGATGGTGGCACTAATCTCTGCAATCCTTCCAGGAATCCAGTATTGTCTTTGATTTCCTATTTTGCTAGGTAGGGGCAGTTCTAGGGGTTTCCCCTTGGCCTTTCCAAACATAATAGCCCTCACTTCACAAATCAGGGATCCAATGTTGGAATTCTGCCAGTTATTGTGTCTGTCTATTCCAATTATGCATTCTGAAATGGGAAATAACCACAGAATGCGTCCAGGGACCCACTGGGCCTACTGTGAGATGGACCTGAGCTAAAACTCGGTCAATCACCTGACCTCCATAAGCCCCTAATCTGACTGGTGGACCACAGTGATGTTTTGGGTCCCCTGGAATTAATGTCACTTTTGAGCAAGTGTCTAATAATCCCCAAAATATCCGATCATTTCCTTTTCCCCAATGCACTGTTACTCTGGTAAAGGGCCATAGGTCTCCTTGGGGAAAGGTGGGAGGAAAGTTAACAGTATAAATTTTTGGCAGTTTAACAGGATCTTTCCCCAAGGGGACCTGGCCTTCTCCTCATTCAAGGGACTCTGGGTCTGTAAGCTGTCTCGATTCTGTGAATTGATTAATTGGCTGTGATTCTCTGCATCTGTAATTTGAGTTAGGGTTTTGTTCACTCGACCTAGAACTAGGTACTCGACCTAGAACTAGGTACCCCATGATCTGTTAGCCAATGCCATAACTCCATGCAACTCAGATTATTCTGAGTGCTGCTTTGAATCTGCCTTTCATTGTGGTATCCATGCCCACCTTGCCTTTGGTGATTAACTGCCAATACTGATTTTTACCAGACAGAGATCCGATCATCCCCACAATGTTTAAGGATTCTAATTCTATTACAGCCCTCTCTGCAGTAAATCTGGAATACAGAGAAGTGCAACCACAGAGCTCTTCAGAGAAGATGGAGTTAGTCTTACAAATTTATTCCTCACCATCCTGGTTAAAGGTGTGTCCTCTGGACATTCTTGGGGTGGGTGGGCAGGTCTCCAATGGTAAATCCATTCTAGCATTCCAATCTCTCTAAGCCTTTGGATCCTCTCATCTGCTGTATACCATGGCAAATCAGGCATCTCAACATCAGACATGCTAGGCCTTCCTTTGTTCCATGCTTCAGTCAGCCACCCAAACAAACAGTTAGAGCCCTTTCTAACCCCTCGAGCTACAGTGTTGAATCCAGAATTTCTGCTTAGTGGACCCATATCAATAAATTCAGCCTGATACAACTTTATATTCCTTCCACCATTATCCCATACCCTTAGTATCCATTCCCACACATATTCCCCTGATTTCTGTCTATATAAGTTGGAAAACTCATGCAGTTCTTTCAGAGTATAGTGTACTTCCTAATGGGTCACACTTTGTATTTCACCTTTGGGGGCTAGTTGTGATTTTAGTCTAGTAAGAGGTCTCAAAGACTAGAGGGGTGGTGGGGTTGGGTAAGGAGAAGTATTAGAAATATCTTGCAAACTACTGACCTCAGGGAATTCCTTTATATTTTCTTCTTGTGAGACAGGATTAATCTTTTCAGGCAGGGGTTGAAAAGCAGGTTCCTCAGGCACACTGGAGGTTGGGCAGTGCATTCTGGAGTGTGGCTTTTATGTGCTTCATGGCTGGGAGGAGGTCCAGACTCTCTGGGGCAGGCTGGATACTGGGCTGTGCATAGCAGAGTTTTGTTGGTACCTGCCTCAGGGCTGGGAGGAGTTTCAGACTTCCTGGGGCAGGCCAGAGGCTAGGCAGTGCAACCTTAAGTTTGGCTGGTACCCACCTCAAGGCTGGAAGGAGGTCCGGACTCCCTGAGGCAGGCTGGAGGCTGGATGATACAAGGTTGACAAAGTGTGGTCTCCATAGGGCAAGCCACTGCAGGCTTAAGTGGTAAAGTCTCAGAAGAATTTAGGGTTCCAATGTTCCCACCAATATTAACATCATCCCATATGTCTCCATCCCAACGCTTGGAGTTCCACTCCTTTCCAATCAATGCCTTCACTTTAACTGCAGAAACCCTGCGGGGTTGAGAATTTAGTTTCCTTTGTAATTCTGTTATTCATACAATGAGAGTCTGGGTTTGATTCTCAGATATCTCAAGTCTGTGGCTTCAGGAGACAAGATTTTCTTTCAGGGCACACATAGCAGCTTTTACATCATTCATGCGGCATTTAAGTTTCAAATTTGAAGCCATTAGCTTATCTCTTTCTTTTGTAACTCTATCCTGAGTATCTAGAAGGAACTAGCCAACATCATTGTAACTTTTGACTCCACAAAATTTTGTTAAGGTGTTGAACACACTCTTACCCAGATCCTTGCTTCCTATAAGTGTGGAAGTAGGGGAATCCAGTGATGCTATTTTGTATATCTTTATTTCCAGGTATTCATGGACTGTTAGCAACTTCATCATTATTGGAAAATGAATCATGAGTACCCTTTAGTCCAATTAGAGTAGAGAGCCAATTACAAATGTCCCAGAACTACCTCAGACATCCCATGTTTAAGACTCTGTTCCAGCTTTTAGGCAAGATGGCATCAGTTTAGAAGGGCACCCACTGACTCACTCTCTGTGAGAACAGATGATTAGGGACAGGATCCTGCCCAAGGGTCTGTGGGCACATGGAGCGAGAAGCTTGGGACATCTATTTGGAGGCAGCTCAATGGCATGGATTGCTCGGTAGAGATTCATGAGTTTTAACCCTGCCCATGGAGGTAAACACAGATGCCTGAGCCCCACCCTCAGGGAAAAAGGCTGGTTTGAGCCACTGTTGTTGTCAGGGTGCGGCACAAAGGAAGAGTCAGACAAGTTGATACATATGAAGCAGAGGGCTGCAGCTCACTCAGGCCTAAAACACAGCCCCAAGATCACTGTGACCCTCTCTTTTATTCAACTTACAACAATGCATAAAATCTCTCCCCCAACCTTGCTCTCCCACTATGTTTCTCTTACTACAGCAAGAACACTGCCTTCTCTGGCAGTCTACCAAGGGGCATAAGTATAAACATTGTTTCTAGTCCTAAATGCCTTAGTTTATCTAATATCTCAGCTTGGTGCATGAGAGCGCTACCTGTTTGTGAATTCCCAGACAATCTTTCTTGGGAATTCAGGCAATAACATCTGTGTGGTGAGTTCATTTCGCTCTGCCTCCTCCCACTGATATCTGCAGTATGCAGTGCCCTTGGAGACATCTACTAATGTGTCTCTGCCAGCAAGCATGCTTATTGAATGCTTAACCCTTTATGCTCTGACCCTCAGCATCTCCTCCAACAAGCCATGACTCCCACTGGCAATGCGGTGAGAGGGAATGTTCTCTGAGAGTGGGATGGTTCTGGTGAAGGGTTGAGAGGGGTTTCCTTTCTGTGGATTTGGCTGCCTGGAATCCCTTGCAGCTTTAGGGAACAAAATAGCTGGCTTGAATAATCACTAGGCAGAAGGAAGTGGCGAATCTGCTGAGGAAGTTGATTTACCCAGCTGCCCAGGGATAAGCCCAAACTCCCGCCACCTACAACCCGGTGAGAGGGAGCATTTTCCGAGAGTGGGAGGGTTCTGACAGAAGGTGGAGAGGGGTTTCCTTTCTGTGGATTTGGTGGCCTGGACATCCTCATAGGTTTGGGGAGCAGATAAGTGGCTTTAGGCAGCACCAGGCTAAGGGGAGAGGTGAATTTACTGTGGAAGCCCCATTTACCCAGCAGCCTCGTGACACTGAGGCTTGGCTCCAGAGGGGGCAGAGTCAGCCAATTTTATCATTCTGCACAGACAAGTATCAGAGCTTCAGCTCCCCTGGGAAGGCCAGGAAGTGAGAAGTGCTTGATTAGTTTCCACGAGCCTAGTTAGAATCCCCTCGGTGAAGGGGGTGGTCTAGAAGAGGACTTCTTTTGGGTCCCCTATTTTGCCAAAAAAAGAAAAAAGAAAAAGACAGTCACATTTAAAAAGTAAACAAAGAATTTTTCTTTTTAATTTAGTTTAATACAATTGATTGATAAACACAAGCAGGCTGAGATGTTCCACATGGGCCCAAGAAGGAACACTATTTTTCCTTAGATTTGTTTGACAGCTTGCTTGTGTGGTTGTTTGTTTTTTCTCTGTTTATTTGTTTGTCTATTGCTTTTCTTTCCACTTTCCTCCCCCCCTTCTTTTTTTTAATATATATTTTTTAACTAGGGGCTGCTAACTTGTCTCTTCTTTGCTGTGCTTCTTCTTCAGTGATTTCCCATTCTCTATCTATATTGATTTTGTATCTCAAACTATCAATTTTCCTTCCTTCATTTTTCTGCCTTCTGCTTTCTGTTGTGACTCTTACATACCATGTTTTTTCATTACCCACAACTTAAGGTTGTCAATTTCTATTGTATCTATTCTGTTTTCTTCTTTTTTTATTAATATTAATTTTTTCCTTTCAGCCCTTTCTTTACTCTTTCTCTCACTCCTCATCATTCTAGCCTCCTAAATCATTATATATATATTCCTCTATTTGGTTTCCCAGTCATTTGTAGGTACACCACTTTTTCCCCTATTACTCTACACTACCTACATGAGCTAAATATAAAGTCTTATATGGCCCTGCTTCTAACTTTTGTCAATATTACTGTTTTCCTTCATCCTTTCTCATATCTTTTGATTACTCTGGCCCTAATCTTTTGCCTTCAAGGTAACACAGAAAGAAGCAAGGAAATAAAATAAGAAGAAAAAGTGTCAAAGAGAAAACTTAACACAAACACAGAACCACCAGCGAAAAAAAACTCTAGAGCAGAGAGAGAAGCTAATCAACCAAATAAATCCATCAAGATAAAAAGATGACTAGAGGTCAACAAAAATTTACAAACACACTGAGAAACAGGAAGACAGGGAACAGTCCAATGAACAAACAAAAAACCAGGAAGAGATGCTGAACATCAAGCAACTAATCAAAGCTTTCCAAACAAATGTCATGGACCAACTTAATGAAATGAAGGAAGAGATTAAGGATATAAGGAAGACACTGGGAGAACATACTGAAGAAATTGTAAACATACATGAAAAGATAACAGATATGGTAATGAACAATGGAACAATCCAAGAAATCAAAAAGACACTGGATTCACATAACAGCAGATTTGAACAGGCAGAAGAAAGAATTAGTGATGTGGAAGACAATACAGCTGAAATCAAACAGATAGTAGAACAGATAGACAAAGAGGTAGAAAACATCCAGCAGGTACTCAGGGATATAACTGACAACTCAAAATTCACAAACATATGCATTATGACCATCCCAGAAGGAGAAGAGAAGTGAAAGGGAACAGAAGGAGTGTTGAAGGAAATAATGGCTGAAAACTTCTCAACCCTATTGAGAGAGATGTGTGTGCAGATCTAGGAAGCATAGCACACACCAAAGAGTATAAATCCCAACAGGCCAACTCCAAGACATATACTTGTCAAAATGCCCAATGTTCAAAACAAAGAGAAAATACTCAAGGTAGCAAGAGAAAAGAGAACCATCACATACAAGGGAAGCACAATATGATTAAGTGCTGATTTCTCATCTGAAACCATGGAGACAAGAAGACATTGGTATATCATAGTCAAAGTACTAAAAGAAAAAACTTCCAGCCAAGAATTCGCAATCCAGCAAAACTGGCATTCAAAAAAGGTTGGAGAGTTCAAAATATTCACAGATAAACGGAAATTAAGAGAGTATGCCAATAAGAAACCTGCACTTCAAGAAATAGTAAAGGAAGTTTTACAAGTTGAAAGGAAAAAACAAGGGAGAGAGAGTTAGAAGAGAGTTTAAAAACAACTAAAAAGACAAAAACAGAAACAAAACAATATATGATATACATTAACCCAAAGGAAAAATGGCTGAAGTAAGAAATTCATTGTGAGTAATAACACTTAATGTTAATGGGTTAAATTCACCACCCAAGAGACTCCAATTTCCAGAATGGATAAGGAAATATGATCCATTTATATGCTGTCTACAAGAAACCCACTTTTAACCCAGGGATTCAAGCAGGCTGAAAGTAATGGCTGGAAAACAATTTTACAAGCTAACAATAGCCAAAAAAAAAAAAGGCAGGAGTAGCTGTTCTAATATCAGACAAAATAGACTTTAAATGCAAAACTACTGTAAGAGAGAAAGATGCACACGATATATTAGTAAAAGGGGTAATCTCTCAAGAACAGTGTACAATCATAAATATTTATGCACCTAATCCAGGTGCATCAAAATACATGAGGCAAACTCTGGAAAAACTAAGTGAAGAAATAAATGCCTCTACAATTATAGTGGGGGACTTTAATACACAATAAACAACATTAGACAGAACATGTAGACAGAGAATCAATAAAGAAACAAAGACTCTGAACAATACATTAGAAGACCTGGACTTAATAGACATATACAGAACACTACACCCAAATAAAACAGGATTTACATTTTTCTCGAGTGCACATGGGTCATACTCCAAGATAGACCACATGCTAGGCCACAGAACAACTCTCAATGAATTCAGAAAGATTGAGATTATAGAAAATAATTTCACTGACCACAATGCAATGAAATTGGAAATCACTAAGGCCAGAGAACCAGACTGGGCACAAAGATATGGAAGTTAAACAACACACTCTTAGACAAACAATAGGTCAAGGAGGAAATCTCAAAATAAATCAGTAACTACCTTGAAACTAATGAAAATGACAATGCAACATATCAAAACTTATGGGATATAGCGAAAGTTGTCCTTAGAGGGGACGTTCATAGTCATAAATACATATATTAAAAAAAAAGAAAGAGCTAAAATTGAAGACCAAATTGTACACTTGGAGGAATTGGAAAAACAACAACAAACTAAAGCTAAAAGAAGTAGAAAGAAGGGAATAACAAAGATTAGGGCAGAACTAAATGAGACAATAAGAAAGCACTAGAAAACCTAAACAAAACCAAAAGGTGGTTCTTTGAGAAGATGAATAAAATTGACAAACACTTAGCCAGAATAACAAAGGAAGAGAGAGAACAGATGCAAATACACAAAATAAGGAATGAGTTGGGGGACATCTCAACTGACCCCATAGAAATAGAGTATCATAAGAGGATTCTTTGTAAAATTATATGCCTACAAGAATGATAATTTAGAGGAAATGGACAAGTTTCTAGAAACTCACAAACAGCCTACATTGATGAAAGAAGAAATTGATGAACTCAACAGTCCAATTGCAAGTAAAGAGATAGACTCATTCATAAAAAAACTCCCAACTAAGAAAAGCCCAGGACCAGATGGCTTCACCACTGAATTCTACCAAACATTCTGGAAAGAGCTAACACAAATTCTGCTTAAGCTCTTCCAAAAAATAGAAGTAGAAGGAATGTTGACTAACTCATTCTATGATGCCAACATTACCCTAATACCACAACCAAAGATACCAAAAGAAAGGAAAATTGCAGACCAATTTCCCTAATGAACCTAGATGCTAAAATCCTCAACAAAATACTTGCTAATTGCATTCAACAACATATCAGCAGGATTATACATCATGACCAAGTGGGATTCATCCTGGGTATGCAAGGATGGTTCAATATAAGAACATCAATCAATGTAATACCACATAAACAGATTGAAAGAAAAAAATCATATGATCATCTATATAGATGCAGAGAAAAGCATTCGGCAAAATACAGCACTCTTTCCTGATAAAAACACTGCAAAAGATAGGAATAGAAAGAAACTTTCTGAATATGATAAAGGGTATATATGAAAAACCCAAACCTAAAATCTTCTTCAATGGTGAAATCCTAAAAGACTTCCCTCTGAGACTGGGAACAGGACAAGGATGCCCACTATCACCACTCCTATTTAACATTGTCTTAGAAGTACTTGCTCAAGCACTGAGGCAAGAAAAAGTTATAAAGGCATCCAAATAGGAAAAGAAGAAGTAAAAATTTCATTATTAGCAGACGACATGATCCTATACGTAGAAAGCCCTGAGAAATCTACAATAAAGCTTCTACAACTTATAAAGAGTTTCAGTAATATCTCTGGCTATAAGATCAATGCTCAAAAATCAGTAGCATTTCTGTACACCAATTTGAGGAAGAAATCAAGAAAAAAATACCATTTACAATAGTAACTAAAGAATCAAATAACTAGGAATAAATTTAACTAAAGATGTAAAGGACTTATATACAGAAAACTACACAACACTGATAAAGGAAATAAAAGAAGATTAAATAAATGGAAGAATATTCCCTGCTTATGGATAGGAAGACTAAACATCATCGAGAGGTCTATCCTACCAAAACTAATGTACAAATTTAATGCAATCCCAATAAAAATCAACACTGTATATTTTAAGGAACTGCATAAAGAAACTACAAAATATATTTTGAAATGTAATAGGCCCCAAATTGCCAAAGACGTATTGAAAAAGTTAAATGAAGTTGGAGGTATCACATTACCTGACTTTAAAACATACTACAAAGCTACATGGAACAAAACTGCGTGGTATTGGCACAAGGATTGACATACTGACCAATGGAACTGAATTGACAGTTCTGATATTGATCCTAACATATACAGTCATCTGATATTTGACAAGGCCACAAAGCCCACTCAGTTGGTAGAGAATGGCCTCTTTAAAGAGTGGTTCTTGGAGAATTGGATATCCATAAGCAAAAGAATGAGAGAGGAATACCATCTCACACCTTATACAAAAATCAACTCACAATGTATCAAAGATCTAAATATAAGAGCCAAAACCATAAAGACCTCGGAAGATTATGTAGGGAAGCATCTACAAGACCTTGTAGTAGAAAATGGTTTCATGAACTTCATACCCATAGCATGAGCATCAAGAGAAAAATAGATAAATGGTATCTCCTCAAAATTAAAAACTTCTGCACCTCAAAGGATGTTATTAAGAAAATAAAAAGGCAGCCTATGCAATGGGAGAAAATATTTGGTAACCATATATCTGACAAAAGCCTAATATCTTGCATGTAAAAAGAAACCCTACACCTCAAAAATAAAAAGACAAACAACTGGTTTAAAAAATGGGCAAGTGACCTGAAAGACACTTCTCCAAGGAAGAAATACAAATGGCTAAAAAGCACATGGAAAAATGCTTGACATCGCTAACTATTAGGGAAATGCAAAGAAAAAATTCAATGAGATACCATCTTACACCCATCAGAATGGCAGCTATTGAAAAACCAGCAGACTATAAGTGTTGGAGAGGATGTGCAGGAATAAGAATGTTCATCTACTGCTGGTGGGGTTGTGGAATGGTCCATTTGCTGTGGAAGACAATTTGGTGGTTCCTCAGAAAACTAACAATAGATCGTCTGTATGATCCAGTGATTCCACTGCTGGGTATATACCCAGAAGAATTGAAAGCAAAGATACAAACAGATATATGCACACCAATGTTCATAGCAACATTGTTCACAATTGCCAAAATTTGGAATCAGTCCTGGTGCCCATCAACAGATGAATGGATAGACAAAATGAGGTACATACATACAATGGAGTATTACTCAGCTGTAAGAAGGAATAAAGTGCTAACACACAGAATAACATGGATGAATCTTAAAGACCTTATGTTGAGTGAAGCAAGCCAGGCATTGAAGGATGAAGAATATATGACCTCACTGATTTGAATTGAGGAAAGTGAGCCATCTCTGAGAACCAGGGGTATGAAAGTTAAGTTAACAAGGGAGAGAAAGAGAAGAGAAGGTTGTGAGCTGTCACCTATATGGACATAATCTATGGTAAAGTGATAGAGTGTAGTTGCATATTGAAGGATAGGACAGTTGGGTAGTGATATTACTGGGTTTGCTCTTGCAGGGTTGACAGGTAGATAGATTAGGAAGGGTGGGTTAGAATACCCAGGATACTTGGAGTTGAGATGGGGAGATTCCAGGTGAACATGTGGTTTGTGGGTATGATGTTGAAAGTGCAGGAGTGGGAATGCTCTTACGGCAGTATGACAAGTTAGTGTCACTGGTTTAGGTTGTAGGTTGGGGGGCATTTAAGAGGGGTTGCATATGGAGAAGGCTTCTGGGGAGTGTTTGTTCATCGTGTCATAATGTGTGGTGGCAGGGAGTGGAGACACACACGGTGAGTGGGAAGGAGATAGACCCCCATCTTTGGGAGAACAGATTTACCCAGAAACAGACAGGTGGGTGTCTCTTAGGCTCAAGCGTGGATCCTAATAGGAGAGGATAATCAGCATAGCAAGACCTCTTGTTGCATGTAACTATGAATCTTATCATCCAATAAGTCAAGACAGGGGAGTGTCATGTGCCCCAAGGGGATGGGGAGGAAGGAACAGAAAAGATCACACAGGGGGTATTTAGTGGTCATGGGAAATGTTTTTCATTACCTTACAGTAATGGACACAGGACATGGAAAATATCATCAAAAATTATTAAACTGTACCATCTAATTTGTAAACTATATTGTAAACCATTGACAATGTTTAATAGCTATGTTTCACTATCTATATAACAGTAATAACAATGCTACAATCCACATGAAAAAGGTTTTAATATGGGGTGAGGAAAGGGGAAGGAGGTTGGTCATATGAGAGTCTCTAGTATTCTGTGTGTGACTTTGCTGTGACCTAAAACTTCTTTGAAAATTAAATGAAAATTCTGGAGACACTGGGGTGTGAGAGAGGGCATGTGCCACAGTACAGACTGGACACCCAATAATGCAGTGATAAAAGGAAAAATGTTAAAATTATTTTTTTAAAATATTTTTGTTTTTTCCTATTTTCTGAATTTCACATTCCTTTAATTTTCTGTTACTTCTAGTGTTTTTTTTAAGTTTCCATGTATTTTAGCTCTTATATTTAAACTTATCTTCATTATTTCACTTTCCTATTGATTGTATTTGGCTATTATACGGGCTTCATCTGCAAGGAAAGTTTGGATCACAGAAGGGTTACAGAAGGGGCAGGAGAGGATCATTTGTGGGGGGTGTCTGGGATGGGGGTTTCATGGGAGGAAGTTCACCTGAATATACATGAAAGATTTATAAAATTGTTCAAAGAATCAAGGGGTGGGGCATAGTCACAGTGGGCAGACAATCATTGAATAAATGAGGTAATACTGAATTCCCAGCCTGGAGAGCTCTGCCGCATTCTCCAAGCGAGTAGCAACAGTCCCCTGAGTGCAGGGGAAGTGTCTGGCAAAGGAAGATCGTCCACTGTTGGGTTCTTGTTATTGATGACTAGCCTTATGAGTCTTTGCTCTTGTGATTGAAATTTAGCCTGTTATGGGATGCCTAAGGGCTGCCACCTGAGTGTATCTCTGTTGCTCATATGTGGCCTCTCTCTTAGCCAAACTCAGCATGTGAATGCATTACCTTCTACCCAGCATGGGACATGACTCCCAGGGAGGAGCCTCCCTGGCAATTTGGGAGTAATACCAGTGCCAGCTCGCAATATGACTGGAAAAAGTCCTCGAATAAAAGGGGTAAAATGTAAAGACAAATGAGTTCATGTGGCTAAGAGACTTCAAAGAGACTCGGGAGGTCATCCCAGAGGTAATGCTTACGCACACCTCAGTAGGATCTCATAGAACACCAAAGTGGATATCATCCCACACAGAGTGGCGCCCGAGGGCTCTGGAGACACCCAGGTCCTATATAAGGGGGAATAGCTCCAGAGATTGATGCCTTATCAGTGGGCTCTACTCTGGAATCTGTGGTTCTGAGAGTGACAGAGTTGGACTCAAATAAATCCTCCCTGCACATGGCCCATCAGTCCCTTCTATTCAAACCTATATGTGATGCTGGAGTTTGTAGGTGTCCTTCCAGAGACTGGAGCCTCTGGCCTGCCCATGTGCCAGCTGTGCCTGGAATCTCGGTGGAGTGGCAACTCCTACTCTACAGCTCAATGGACTCACCCAAGTCACCTGGTGAGGAGACAATGATGGACAATGGCCATCCCAGGGAATGGAGAGAGCCTGAAGCTGCAGGCATGATAATCCCATCCACTATATCCATGAAATATAAGCCCCCTCTCACATGAAGGTGGAGTGGTCATCACCATCCCAAACTCCTCAGGATTGGGGGAAGAGCTATGGACTAGAGTGGACTTAATGGTATTCTGTTGTAGACATATTATGATTCAAGCAATAGAAGAAATTACAAGAGTGAGTTGGAGCCAGTGGCCACTGGATGCCTTTGGAGCAGAGAAGGGAAAAGCATTTGTATTACAGGTGCTTTTTCAGGACTTGGGAATTCTCCTAAGTGACATTACAGCATCAGATATAGGCCATTTTCCATCAGCATATAACATGCAGTTCTGTGTGGGAGAGAGTGTGGTCTACAATGTGAACTATGATTCCTGCTTAGCGGCAAAGCCCCAGGATGTGTATATCCATTGCAGGTGATGAGCCGCACTAATAAAAGATGTTTATGTGGGATGTTATGGGAGGTGTAGGAGGTGGGGAACATGGGATTCCCTTTTTCTGTAACATTTATGTAATCTAAGCATCTTTTAATATATATACATACATATATATGTGTATATATATAGACTCTGTTCCTCAAGAACCATTCCAGGTACCAATCTGTATTTGACAGGGTTCTCTCAGGAAACAGAATCAACAGGAGATATCTGTCAATAATATGAGATTTTATGACTCTCTCACATGACCGTGGCTATGCACAAGTCCAGGCTTTGTAGACAGACTGAAATCCAGGGGCTCTGATGAAAGTCCAATGACAGCCTTGATGAGTTTCTGTGAGAATTTTGCTGTTCATCGGTGAGCTGGGAAATTCTCTCTGAATGTTGAAATCACTTCCCCTTTTAAGGTATTCAACTGATTGGATAAAAGCATCACCCATTGCTAATGGCAATATCCCTGATTGATGCAGATGCACTCAGCCATCTGTGCAGTAAACTCACTGGTGACCAAAAGTCCATAAATGTCCTTTTATTGCAATTAGCCCAGTGCTTGCTGGACCAAACACTGGGACACAATTACCTGGCTGAGTTGACACATTAGCCTATCCATCACAACTACTTAAAATAACTTTATTATTTTTTTAATTTAAAACAACTGTTCCATAAAGTTTTAAGGAGAGTTTTACTAAACATTGAAGGAACAGATCATTCAAACCATATTAAAGCTACTTCAGAAAAATATATCCAAAGAATATGCACTTCAGTTCATTTTAGAAAAGTAGTATGACTTTAACAATGAAACCAAGTGAGATAGTGGATTATGGTACAATGTTAGTAATGAATATAGATGTGAATATAAGAGCAATATTAGCAAAATGATTTCAGCAACATATGATCATCTCTTAACACTTGATGTCTAATATACATTTTCCAAGAATATATGTTCCTCCATTAGTGATATAAATAGCAAAGGAAAAAATCTGTTATCATTGCAAAAATAGTAAAAATTGTGATGGAAATTTGTAGCAGAGAAAGATTGCAAAAATATTTTTTACACCAAATACATATATGTGAAATAAAAGAAAAAGACAACTTGTAATGTATATCATGTTCAATGTTGAGAAGTTAGAAATATTCCATGAAAGATCAGAAAAAAATCAAGGATGACTATTATCACCATTTCATTCACTGTCATTGGTGATAACAAGCTACACAGCATATTATGATAAACAGAAGTGATTTAATGACCAAAAAATGAAAATACAAAATAAAACTTATTCTCTGTTGACATGAATGTCTACACAGAAATAGAAGCCACAGGTATATTATATTAATTTAAAAAGTATTATTTGAAGTTTTAAGAAATAAGATGACTATCCAAAATCAATTTTATTTGTATTAACAGTCATCAGAAAATAAATCTTCGGAAAAACAAAACACAATTTAAAAATAAAACAAACATATAAGATCCCCAAAGGAAATATCATATATTATATACAAAATCATATATTTTTGGAAAGATATATTTTATGTAAGGAAGTGAGGAGATGTATCTTATTCTTAAATAATTTTATATAGACGTCATTTGCTCCCAAATTGTTTTATATATTCAGTGCAATTTCAAATACTGTCCTGCAGTATTTCTCATGGAACTCATTGAGCATAGTCTACATGTATCTGGAATATCAGTAGGCATTAAAGAAATGGCAATTCTGAAGGAATAAATGAAGGAAGGGGAACTAGCCCTTTTATTCCTACAAGAATAAAAAGTGTGATATTAACACATCGGTAGAAAAAAGTAATACAATATAATAAATAGCTTGGAAACAAACTCATGCATGAAAACTGATATATTAGAATGAAATTGATGATAGTGGAATAATGATTGTTCATTATTGATGTTGCAACAAGTTATTTTATCATGTAGGAAAGAAAAAAGAAATTATATCTCCTCCTCAAAGCATATACAAATTCATTTCCTGTTGGATTATACATTTGCAAAAATCATTTTTGAAAGATTATGATTTAATACATTTATCCAGTTAATATTGTAAAGGATTCCTTCAATAAAGTAAAAAATAAGGAAAAGAAAGAAAATGGAAATTTTACTATATTAAATTTAAGACTTTTCTTGTTAAAAATCCACCATAAATAGAATAAAAAAAAAATCTCTAAATTTGAAGAAGTTATTTATAAACCTCATGTGTCCAAATCTATAACCAACTCTTACATTGTGTAACAAGCCAAATGATATACAATCCTTTAGAAAAATGTGCAAAAGATATAAACAAATATTTCAGGCAGGAATAAACAAATAAATATGTGAAAAAGGATTAGTAATTTTCTTTCTTTGTAGTATTTTTATTGGACTTTGGTATTGCAGTGATGTTAGAGCTTCATAAAATGAGTTTGTTAGCAGTCCTTCCTGTTCAATTTTTGGTAGAGTTTGAGAAAGATTGATATTAAATTTTCTTTAGATATTAGTATAATTCACCTGTGAAGTCATCTGGTCCTGGACTTCTCATTTTGGGGAAGTTTTTGGTGACTGTTTCAATCTCTTTACCTGTTATTGATTTGTTGAGGTCTTCTATTTCTTCTAGAAATTGTTCATGAATTTCCAGAAATTTGTTCATTTCATTAAATGTTATCTAGTTTGTTGACATACATTTGTTCATAGTATCCTCTTATGATCTTTATTTCTGCTTGATCAAAGGTAATATCACCCTTCTCTTTTTTATTTTAATTATTTGCATATTCTCTCTTTTTTCTTTGTTAATCTAGCTAAGGGTTTATCAATTCTGCTATCTCCACAAAAAAAAAACTTTTAGTTCTGTTGTTTTTTTTTCTGTTGTTTTTCCTACATTTTATTTCTTTCTGCTCTATTTCTTACTTCTGCTTGCTTTATGAATGGATTCCTGATTTTATCTTTCTAATTCCTCTAGGTGTTCAGTTAGGTGTTTGATTTTAGCTATTACTTCTTTTTGAAGAAAAGTGTTATAAATTTCCCTCTCAGCACTGCTTTTGTTGTATTCCATAAGTTTTGGTATGTTGTGTTCTCATTTTCATTAGTCTTGTGGTATTTACTGATTTTTCTTTTAACATCTTCTTTAATCCACTTAATATGGAAAGAGTGTATGGTTTAATCTCCATATATTTGTGGATTATCCCTTTTACCTCCTCTTATTAATTTCTAACTTTATTTCATCATGTTAAGAGAAAGTGTTTTGTATAATTTCAATGTTTATAAATTAAGTGATATCTGACTTATGTCCAAATATATTATCTATCCTGGAGAAAGATCCATGAGCACTTGAGAAGAATGTATATCCTGCTGGTTTGGATTGTAATGCTCTGTTTATGCCTTTTATATCCAGTTCATTGATCATGTTTTTCAAGCTCTCAGTTTCATTAGTTGTCCTTTGTCCAGATGTTCTATTCAATGTTTACTGTGGAGTGTTGAAGACCCCAAGTATTATTGTACAGACATTTGTTTCTCCCTTTAGTTTTTCCAGCATATGTCTCACGTATTTTGGGGCATCTATATTATGTGCTTATATGTTTATTATTGCTATTTATTCTTGGTGAATTGTCCCTTTTATTAATATATAGTAAACTGCTCCAACTCTTTTAGCAATTTTGTATATAAAATTTATTTTATCTGATATAGGTATCGTGATATACACTCTTTTTAAAATTGATATTACCATGGAATATCTTTATCCACCTTTCATTTTCAGCCTAATTGTGTCCTTGCATCTAAGATGAGTCTCTTTTAGACAACAAATAAATGGTTCATGTTTTTATATACATTCTATCATTCTAGGTATATTAATTGGGGAATTAATTACATTAACATTCAGTATTACTACTATAAGGACATTATTTACTTTATCCCTTGGCTTTCTGTATCATTTTTACTATTGTCTTTCTTTTAACCCTTTCATTTCATTTTTACACTCTTTTCCATGGCTTTCTCCCTTGTCTTTTCTTATCAGGCTGTAACACACTCTTTAATATCTCTTGTAGATTAATTCTTTTGGTAACATAATCTCACAGGTTTTGTCTGTAAAGTTTTTAAAATCACCTTCATTTCTGAAGTATAGTTTTCCCAGCTGAAGCGTTTTTGGCTGGCAACTATTTCTTTTTCAGTACCTTAAATGTATTGTACCACTGCCTTCTTGCCTGCCTGATTTCTGAAGAGGATTAGCACTTAGCATTATTAAGTCTCCCTTGTAAGTAATACATTGCTTATCTCTTGCTGCTCTTAAAAGCCTCACTTTATCTTTGGTCTTTGACAATCTGAACAGTAAATGTTTAGGAGTAGGTTTTTTAGTGTATATTCTGTTTGAGGCATGCTGTTCTTCTTGAATATTGATATTCACATCTTTCATAAGTGTTGGAAATTTTTAATTCAGTAATTCCTCATGTATTATTTATTTTCCATTCTCTTCTGGCACATATGTAATCCATGTTTTGTGCTTCATGTTATCATTCAGTTCCCTGAGAACCTGTTCAATTTTTTGCATTCTTTTCTCTATCTTTTCAATTTCAAATGTCAAGTCTTAGTATATAATAATTCATAATTCTGACATTTTATATCAGCTCATATATGCTTCTAATGTATTTTTTATCTCATTGATTGTGTCTTTCGTTCCCTGTCACTTTTTAGAAGGTTTTCAAAATGTTCTTTATGCTCACATAGTGTCACCTTAATATCCTTTACATCTTTAGTCATATTTTCCTTCTACTCCATAAATTGATTAGGGATGTTTATGTGAATATCATTTATTAGTTGTCTTAAATCCTGAGTCTCATGTGGATACTTGGTTTGTTCCTATGACTGAGCCATATGTTCTTGTACCTTAGTATGGGTTGTTATCTTTTCTTGATACCTCAGCATGTGCTTTTGTTGATGATTCTACTCTCTTGGTTAACTTCTCTCTCCTGCCTATTGGTTTTATTTCACAGCTCTTCTTCAATTTTTAGTTTAATTTTTTTCTAAGACTTTAATATTGTCCTGTTTTAGTAGTCAAAACTGTGGCAGGGGGCCACTAATGGGGTCCAACCAGGTTTCTTTGATGGGAAAGATTTGGGAAAGATCAATCTGTCTTCCTTCATGTTCCTGGTTGACTAACAAATGGCACTACATGGCAAGCACTTCTACAGAGATGAATCCTTCAATTACCACTACATCTCTCAGCTAATGTGTTTTGTTAGTTACATTCACTGAAGAGAAACCACAGTCAGCCTTCCACCACACCCTCCCTCTTCCCAGGGAGGAATCTGTCCATTCCCCTCCTTTGACCTCTCAGCAACAGGTTTTACTGAGGCTGTTCACTTAATATGGGCTGTGTTCCCAGAACAGGGGTATAAACTCAAGGTTTCCTGTTTGGCTTCTCTATCTCTGCATCCCCAGTTCCTCCTGGATGATGCATGCCACTTTCATGTTTTGCAATACTTCCTAAATTGGCTTACTCAGACTACTTTTATTCCTTCTCTTCTATTTTACAAAAGAGCTATGCCCTGCATGAGCTACACTGACACCATCTCTGTTCTTCTCCAGTCAACCTCTTTTTAAAGAAACTTCTGTCATTGTTCAAAAGGGTCATGAAGAAAATGGAAATGGTGTTAAGAATGGAGGTTGTACTTGGGCTTAGCAATTCTTTAGTTTTCTTGACTGCTCAATGAAAATTTAATAGCTCCTAGATTTGAGATTAGGAGAATTCAAAATCAAGGCAATATCAGGGTGTTATTTTCTCCCAAAAGACTGTAGTGTTCTGGGGCTGGCTGCTGTTGATCCTTGGTCCTTGACTTTTTAGTCACTTGACATTGTAAATGTTGGAGGTTCATGGCCTCTCCATTGTATTCCAAGTTCTATTGATTTGAGGTTCTGACTGTACCCTCTGTGGTCTTCTCTCCATTTGTCTCTATGTCATTCTGTTTATAAGGGACTCCAGTAATAGGATTAAGGTCTATCCTGATTGATTTCTGCCACATCTTAACTGAAATAATCTCATCAAAATGTCCTACTTGCAATCAGTCCATAACCACTGGAATAGATTAAGCTTAAGAACATGTTTTCCTCAGGTACATATCTCCAAACCCTCACATTCTGCCCTCTGGATCCACAAACAGACATGTTCTTTCTATATGCAAATCATATTCATTCCATAACAACATCCCAAAAGCCTCAAATTATTTCAGTAACAATGCTAAATTCAAAGACACTTCTAAATCAGTTATGTGAGTGGTGGTCTGTCCTAGGGCAAAATTGTCTTCTGTGGACCTGTAATGCCTTGTAAACAAATTATCTGCTTCAAATATATAAAGGATGAGAGGCAAAGAATAAACATTCCCATTCTAAAAGAAAGAAATTGGATTGAAAACAGTTCCCAAAACATAGCAAGGCATTGATTCACAAAAATTTGGGGTTTGACGAGTCTGAATTCCATAGAGCAGGTTGCAAATTGGAAACTTAAGAAGGTGAAGTTCAATTCCTGATGAGTACCTGGCTCACTTAATTGGAGTAAAAAATTCTTTCTGACATCTGAAATCCTCAGTTAATGCTTTTAAGGCATCCAACTGATCAGATGAAAAGCTTCCCTCATTGCTGAGGCAAACTCTATTTTTATTATAGATGCAATCAGTCTCCATTGCAGGCAACTAAATATAGGGGCACATGCTTTTAAGAAATACCTTCAAGGTATTAATGATAACAGTGTTTGCTGGACCAAATAATTGGACAACCTAACATGGCCAAGTTGACACATTCTTTGTCACACCTTTGCATACACACCCTTTTCCTTAAACCATAGTTAATCTCCATAAAAGACAATAACATAGTCATACTTTTATGTAACTACTGCAATGCCTATGACCAAAAACTCATTAATCCTTTTTCTTAGAAGAGGATTCAAGTTTTTGTGTGATATTCACTCTAATACTTGATATCCTTTAACTTAAATACTATATCATCTAATTAATCCAAATTTTATTATATGATTAGGGGATAAGAGAGGTTAAAGAATAAAGATATCTGAGATAAACACATTAATTACAAAATAAGGAAGACATATTCAAAACATAAAACCTTATTTCTGCAACTGGTCATGTGATTAAAGCTGGGAATTATAAGTACCTTCTTCCACTACCCTTTCCATATAAACTTTACCCTGAGCAAGAACTTCATCTGGTTATAGTTATTTCTTTTATGTAATGAACTAAACCTTCATTCCTGAAGTGTTTTCAGACTATTACTAGTCCTCTCTGAACTATAGTGTTGTAGCTTTCTATTGACTTTAATCATATGGCATGGTAGTACTAAGAGATGACCAAAGGGATCTCCTATAATGCAGGCATATTCTTCCTTACTTTTGTTATGGAGTAGCAGTCAAACTTTCCAATGACAATCAAGATCAATCCCTTCAGCCAGTAGAAGAATGTGATCATCATAGTTTGTTTTACTGAAAGATTGGTACATTCTGCCAGTCAGTTACTTCTCACCATCTTCTTTTTTCTTAGATGTATTTATTTATTTATTTATTATTTTAATTTATTTATTCCCCATTCCCTCATTATTTTGCACTCACTGTCTGCTCTCTGTGTTTTCTTCTTTACTTGTCTTCTCTTTAGGCATACCTAAAACCAATCCTGGGACCTTCCAGAGCGGGTGAGAATCATTTAATCTCTTGTGCCACCTAAGCTACCTGGTCTCTGAATCTCTTATTGTCTCTCCTCTGTGTCTCTTTTTGTTGCATCAGCTTGTTGCACCAGCTCTCCACGTGGGCCAGCACTCCTCTGTGGACCAGCACTCTCGTGTGGGCCAACACTCCTGCTTGGAGCCAGCATTCTGAATGGGCCAGCACTCCATGTAGGCCAGCTGACGATTCAGGACAGCTCACCATGCAGGCCAGATTGCCTTTAACCAGGAAGCCCTGGGAATTAAACACTGGACCTACTATATGATAGATGGGAGGCCAATCGCTTGAGCCACATCTGATACCCTCTCACCATCTTTATATGATACTGTGGTCCCAAGAGACAATCCACTACTTCTGTGATGTGTATCCATTGCTGAAATTGGCCTGCACTGATACATAAAGATTTGGTCTGTTCTATATATTGAGTGAAGTATGTCAGCCATTGAAGTACAAATATTATATGACCCCTTTGACTTGACTTAAGAAAATTGAGCAAAATCCCAGACCTAGAGTATGGAAGATACATTATCAGGAGACAGAAAGGGAGTAGAGGGTGGTAAGCCAATGCTCAATATGGGCAAAATCTATGATAAGGTGGAAGGAGGTGATTGGACAGTGGATGTGGGTGATAGTGATGCAGTGACATGATCGGGTTTGACGGTGCTGGAATGTGAGGGAAAGAAGGGTGGGGGGGTTTGGGTGGACTCTCCACAGTACTGTGTGTAGGACTGGAGGAAGGAGCATGTTATCTCAATGGGTGGAGTCCCACAAAACCAAAATAATATTGAATTCCCATCCTGGGATGTAATGTTACATTCTCTAATAGAGCAGCAAGAATCCTCTGATTTTTAGGTCTGTGGTTAAAAATACAATGATGGGAATGTTCTTTTTAAATATGGCAAGGGAGAGTTACTGGTGCAGGGTGTCAGAGGTGAGGGGATATGTGGGATAGGGCACACCTGGGGCATGATTATATTGAATATGAAAGTGTTCATATTGCCTTAGTGTGTTATCTCAGTGGGTGGAGATCTACACAGTAAACAAGAAAATATTAAACTCTCATCCTGGAAAGTCCTACTATGTTCTCAATTAGAGGGGCAAGAATCTCTTGAAAACATAGACCATGCCTAATAAAAGAAAACAGGCCAAAATGTCAAGCCTTCAGTATTATTGCATGTAACTATGAACCTTATTCTTCAAAAATTGGAACTTAGTGGTCACTATAGGTTCTGAGGGGAGAGGGACAGAAGAACACAATGGATGGAATACAAGCATTTTTAAGACTTTGTAATTGTTCTGTATGATTTTCCAAGGATACATACAGGCCACTTTAAATTTTGTCAAACCTTATGAAAGTGTACAGTGCTAGAGTTGGTACCGCTCTGTAATCCAAAACCTCCCCCAAAACCAAGCCAAAAAATAAACAATTAAAAATAGTAGTAAAATAAAATTATATTTATTAAAAATAATTAAAATACAATAACAGAATAATATTTCATTGTGTCTTTGATCACCATAAGATCTGTTATCTTTTATGTACAGTGACAATTTCTTCCATATTTTCCCCCAGTGTCTTATTGTTTACACTTTATCTTCAAAGAAGCTTTATTTTACAGAAAAGTCACATAAAAAATATAGGGAATTCCCATATAGCCAAACACTTCCCACCCTCTGACTCTCCCCCCCACTAATAGCATTTTACATTTGAGGGGAGAAAAATTAGTCCAGGGCTAAAAATTGGTGAAGGGGGATGTGTGGGGAGGGATACCCATGGGGCATGCCTCTATGACATACAAATATGTTCAAGTGGTCATGGGATATTATCTCAATGGGTGGAGTCCCACACGACCAAAATAATATTGAATTCCCATCCTGGGATGTAATGTTACATTCTCTAATAGAGCAGCAGGAATCCTCTGAGAACCTGGGCAGTGCCTTGTGAAAAAGAGACCATTAGTCCAGATCCTTCATATTGAAGGTTGTATTTATGAACCTTTTCTAGTGAAATTGAAACTTAGCCTAATATTATATATTGCCTAAGAGTTACTTCCTGAAAGCCTCCTTTCTCAAATGTGGCCTCTCTCTAAGCCAAAATAAGCATATAAATGCACTAACATCTCCCCAGCATGGGACATGACTCCTGGTGATGAGCCTCCCTGGCATTGAGAGATTATTACCAATCACCAGTGATGAATCTGGAAGAAGCCCTTGATCAAAAGGGGCAAATATTAAATAAAAATGGTTTTTTATGGCTAAGAAGCTTCAAAGTGAGTTGGGAGTTTATTCCCCAGGTTACATTTATACATGTCTTAGCAGGATCTCATTGACTACTACAAACAGCAGTGCTCCTGAAGTCTCTAGAGACATCTAGACAATGTAGGCATGGCAGAAAAGCTCAGGAATTTGGCACCATGTCAGTGATCCTTACCTTCGAATATATGTTCTCTAATATAACAGAATTAGACTCATTTATAATTTCCCTACACATGGAGCTTCTGCCCCATTTATTTGAACCAATAATCAAGTTCAAATAATTATGGATTAGCAATATGATCATTAAATATATGTCTCTGTGATTTAAATCTTCAGTCTGTTCATATGCCTGTTGAACCCTGAATCTCAGCATAGTTGTAGCACTTCATCTACAGTTCATTGGACTTGCCCAGGACAACTAACATAAAAATGATGATATACAAAACTCATCCCTAAAATCAAAGTGTATCTCAAACAGTAAGCAAGACAGTTGCCTCCATCTGCCCATGAGATGTAAGCTCTTTTTCAATAAGAAACAGAGTTTTCATCACCTTCCCCAAATCCTCAAGACAGAGGAATGAACAAACATAAGGAAGGAATGCAACTATGCTCTAAAATAGACTTATATATGTTCTAGGAATGGAACCCTTGTATCACTGATATACAGGCAGTAAATATGACAGGTTCTGAGGGGAAGGAGAAGGAAGAATTAGTTTAACATGGAGCATTTTGTGGGCATAGGAATTGTCCTGCATGACATTGCAATGATAGATACAAGCTATTATATATTTTGTCAAAGCCTATAAAATTGTGCAGTGCAAAGTGTAAACTATAATGTAAACTATAGTCCATGGTTAGTAGAAATGCTTCAAAATGTGTCCAATAGTAACAAATGTATGACATTAATGAAAGATGTTGATGTGGGAAAGAGTGTAAGGGGGAGTGATTATGGTATCTTGGAATTCCCTATAGTTTTGATGTAACATTTAGGTAATCTACAGCTTCTATAAAAATAAAAAATAAAAAATAAAATTAATTCAGATCTAATTGCTTTTCTGTCTTTTGTGATTTTTATTATATCTTATTTTATGATAATATACACCATAAGACTTAACCTTCAGAAATGCTGCAGAAAAGCTTGTTCCACTTGTAGTTTTTTGTTCTTTTTTAACTGTTGATTTCTTTTCTTTGTGTCTATTTTCATCATTTATATTATACCTAAATTAAGTTTTCTATACGAAGTGCTTTTTTCTACATCAATATTGTCCCTATATTCAATTCTTTGATTTATACTCTTAGAAATTTCAGAAGAAGAATGCTTTTTGGAAAATGTGCTACCATTATTTTGGAAGGTAATAGCTTTGTGAAATAGGTGTCTATTCAACGCTGAACCCTAAAGTTGATATGGGATGATATAAAAGGTGTAATCTTTAGCATTTATCCAGTCTTCTTGGTGTTTCATTAATTTTTTATTATTTTTTTATTGTGGGTAAAAATCAAATTTTTCACTCATTAATTTTTATTTATTTCCTCATGTTCATTGTTACTCCATACTCCTCACTCACTTGCCTTAAGTCATCCTCATCTTATTTTAAGAGTTTATTTTGAGAGTATCAGGATGTCTTTTCTTCCTCCTCTTTCACATTTATTAGATAAAACTAATAGGAAGCCATCTGGTAAAGGAAAATTTCAGTTTTTAGACTCCAGTCCCAGTAACACAGAACAGGGACTAGATGGGTGAATTTTTTAGTTGAGTCCAAAATAGAAATTCTAACCACTTCATCTACTCAGAATTCATTAACACTTTTCTATATTTATTGAAACTCCATAATAAAACCATGATATCTTTCTTCTTCCATTGGAGAAGATGAATCTCCAAAGATATAATCACTTTTCAATGTTATGTATCAAATACAACATAACAGTGTCTTTGTAGACCTATGTGAATAATGTTAAGCAAAATGTTTCTCTTTATTGTTCAGTAAAATCTTATCTGAAGAATCTGTAACATAAAGATTGTATTGCAAAATCAACTACTAAAATTTATTATATGAACTAATAATTATAGAAATTTTATTAGTTAATATACATCTATGTAAGTATATATACGTGTGCACATTTTACACACATATATACATATGTAAATCTAATAAGCAAATAAATATATGATCTGTTACAACAGTCCTTGTTGCTGCAATTCATCATGAGATTACAGTTAATCTTTATTGTTTATATATTTGTTTATTTTTTCATTATCATTTGCATTTGCCTTAATAATTTTAGAGTTGCCTTAGAGAATTCCATGGATAGAGTATATTGTTCAACTCTGTACATTGTGATGCTTCCAACAAATTTCCTCTACTCATCAGTATCAGTCAATTCAACCCCTTAATTGTCTCTTTGTTTAAAAAGGGTGTGAGAAGCTTAAAATTTTCAGGTGATATTTTCCTTTACTATTGCAATATAATCACTGCTGTGTTCCCTGCTGAAAGCATAACTTCTAGAAAGTTGTCGGGCTGAAAACGGTAAGAGTAGAAGCAAAAATTATCTAAGTGGCTTTTTAGTGTAAAAGTAAAAAGAGCTACTTGCATTTACATCCACTGATACCCTTGATCTTATTAATATCCCTTGATATTATTCTGGCTATGCAATAAACCACAACAGTTAGTACATCATTAGAAATAAGGCCCCAGAATTTCATAACTGAATGCATTTATACTGTTATCATTGTGAAAAAGTGCTTAAATAAAAAAATAGGTAAATGTAAAAATTGGGAATTTTAATTTTTCAAATTAAGAACTTTGTTTATTAAAACTCCATCATATAGTGAAGTGAAAAAAAAACTAAATTAGAAGAAGGTTTTTAAAAACTTAAGACTAACTCTAGATAAATGTCCAAAATATGTAAACACTGCCAAGGAGATAAAAGTTTAACAAAAGCATTTGAAAAAATGACCAAAGATGAAAACAGGCATTTTAGAGGAAAGAAAATCCAAAACACCTGTAAACATCTGAAAATATGTTTAGTAATCATGGAAATAAATATTAAAATTACAATGTAATCAGTCTCATCAGCCTGGCAAAATTTAAAGTTATAAAATACCGTGGGGTGGCAAGGATATAAGAATATAGAAATGCTCATATATTGTTTGTAAGAGTCTTATTTTTACCATTGCAAAGATATTCAATAATAAATTTAATGTATGTATTTCCTGTGACTCAATTCAAATAGTATGTATAGGCACCAAGAAATGCTCTTATAAATTTCCACTGAGATAATTTCAATAATGTTCATAGTAGCCTTGTTCTTATTATCAAAATAATAATAAAACTAAAGAGAAAATATGTGGCAAATCAATTGCACTGTAATTGAAGAGTGAATAAATAAATAGTATGTTCTTCATAGAAACACTACAGAAGGAAAATGAGAAGTAAACATATGCATGAGATACATGAAACTCAAAAATATAACTTTGAGGGAAACGAGTCATTCACAATTGATTCCAGAGCAAAAGCAAGTAAAATTAGAAAATACGTTTTTTTCTGGATAAGTATTAAATCTATCAATATAAAATTAAATATGAGATTTATTAATGCATAAGTCAGGAAATATTTACCTTTGAGTGGAAGGGAAGGGATACATTGGTGAAATGTCTTTCAAGACACTTTGAATGTACTGGTGGTGTTTTATTTCTTAACCAGTTTTTTGGAATAAAGGAGTTCATTGTTTTTTTGAGTGTATATCTCTCTCTATATATGTAGATAGATAGTTATCATAGTAGAAATACAAGTACATATGTATACACATTCACAAACACACACATCATTACTATTATAAAGTATAGATTTAAATTGTCAATGTAAAATGTTAAAAGAATAATTTGTGTTGCTTCAAAGCTATTGGGGGAAATAGCATATATGAGTGGAATTCTAGAAATTGAGAAACATTAATCAAATGAGATATTTGAGGAAATGAACTTGAATTCAGATATCTGAATGCTTCAGAAAATCAACTTTTTAAGAAAGACAAAATAATTCACATGTTTATTGATCATCCACTTATATCCACTGATTTTCAATCAAAATAGCTGAAAATAGAAGAATGTGTAATAAACTCTAGTGCAATGTCTTGACTTTTATACTTGAAATGTATGGAGTCTCCACTGGGGCTATGCTGAGACCTCAACCTTGCTATTGACATAAAAGCAATGAGACATCATGAGAATATATCAATTCTTAATAAAATATACATTATTTTGCAAAGAAAGAGCTTCAGATGAATTAATTTTGCCACCTCCAAACAAATAGAATCTGGTCTCTTGAAAAGAGGAGTGGACTTATGTTGTTCATCTAGATCTTTCAAGAAATTTAGGTGTTCATGATTCTCAAATCAATCTATAATATCACTTTTTCAGCACCCTGTTTTTCTAGGGTTCTGTTGACATAAAAGACTCTAGAGGTTGTTTATTCAGTCTCCTTTACAAGCCTGCTACACTTACATCCAACTCTCAGTCTGATTTTCAGCATGATCTACTTTTTGGATTCTGGACAACATAGCTCCAACTGCACTATGGAGACCCCTGGCTTTCAAAGCATTTCTTAAGTTTCCGTAGGCCGAATGTGACTACCATATACATTATATTAGGCTTCTGATATCAATGTTATACAATGTCACAGTCCTTATAATTATATATTCCCCCCTTACCAGTCAGGCTCCACAGTAATTGCAAATCTCAAGGCCCCATCAGTTGCCTTTGCCTTCATTGCATCTCAGTGAGCACACATGAGACACTGTGGTTTAGTGACCTTCATATAGAATATAAATGTGAGAGGATTTTAGGTCTGTATAGACAACTTTGAATTATGGAAAATGGAGCCAGTGGAAATTCTTCTCTCTTCTTCTACTAAATGGATTTTTTAAAACATAGTGATCTACACAGATGCTCAGAAGACAAGACAGCATGATGGAGGAAACACTTATCCTTAGCACCAACAGAGGCCAGTTGGAAAATGCACACTTTTTTCCTCCCCTCATCCCTGCCTTATTTTCATTTCCTCTCCCTATTGAATTTTAGCTCATAAGCTTTTGCTTAATTTCATTTTTTTGGGAATCCTAAGTTAAGGTATTTAATACTAGAAGTAACCTAGAAGACATATCCATAGTATGGAATCTTAGATTTTAGTTGGCAATAACATCCTCATTGCTGTAGGATTTGGTGGTAATCCCCCCTGACATATGGAAGTATGACAGTTACCACTGATTCAAATGAAGGAAACCAGGAACAGGGGAGTCTTGGCAAAACAAGATATGCAATGTATGGGATCACCATTAAGGGCTGACAATCAATATCAGAGAAGCTGGAGAAGTAGCTGAAATTAAAGAAAAGTAATTAAAAGACTTTGATTTGAAATATCCCAACCAAATTATGAGCTAGCACATGTTATTTACCTTTTCTTTTTCTTCATTTACAAATCTGGGATACTTATAATTGCATTGTCCATACTATAAGGGAAAGCAGATTGAGAAAATAAGCAAAATTCTATTCAAATATGAGGATAAATTGTATAGAATAATCATTATAGAGTTTTCTTTCAAAATATAAACTTTTATGTTCTTCCATTTATAAAAAAATATTTGTTTTAGAATAAGTAATAGCTAGTTTATATGCTTTTAGGGGCATCATCAGACTACGGTTCCCAATAAAACCAATTTTCTTTCTTCTCTGTCATAGGTTTACTCTAATTATCCAGTCCTGACCATAACCTAGGCATCATTTTCAGACAATTCAATTCTTCCACAGTTCTTTGCTCATACTGTTTCAACAAAGTAGGAGATTCCTAAATCGTGCTTTGCATAATCCACTACAGTGTGCAACTCAAGATTTACCTTAGTTATAAGTGTTTTCTAGCTATTTTAATAATCTCTATCTATTTCAATTGATTGTGTGAACCACAAAAGAACCTTAATTTACAGGAAAATTTGCAGATTTTTGTTTAACAAAATAGTTATTTTTCTACTCATAAGGGGACATGCAGTAAATTTCTACCTGTACTGATAATAACATGTGCAGAACTGGTTGCCACTGCAAGGGCTAGAATGAGGGGTGGGGAAGATTTGAATTAACTCATAAGAAATATTACACACAACTTATTCTGAAATAAACCAAAATTAATAAACTTGGTCTAATTTCCTTTCCTTAGACTTTTTGGACATTTTCTATTTTGTCAAAGCTCAGACCTTGCACTCTCCTCATCCATTAGAATTTTTTACAACATAAAGAGCATGCATTTTGACCTCATGAGATTGAATGGATATAGGAATCTTGGTTTGTTTTCAAACTTCAAAGGGTAAAAAGGATTTTCAACTGTGGCATAACTACTTTTTAAAGACTTGAGATGTTTTTCACCATTTAAAACAGCACATTTGACCATCTTTTCTGTTGGGAAATCTTTCAGTTTACTGAAAATTGAGAAGGAGATTTGGGGTTATAATCTCTGAGATAAACCAATTTCAATTCCACTTGGAAGTTAAGCAGTGATCATGTATGTATATTTAAAGCCTTGAGACCAAAATCGATATTCAACTCTTGAATGGGAAAAAAATTCAATATAAATGTGACTATTGATATTGCAAAAATCAGTAGAGATTCCTTCTGTCTGTAGAATAAAAAAACAAAACAGGAATGTCCTTCAACCAGGAGAGCATCAATGCATGGTGAAATTCATTAATCTTTAGCAGTGAAGTTAAACATTGATTCTGACTGCATACTGAACATTGAAAACTACATTTAATTGAGAGTTAAATGAATTTATCTAAGGAATTCACCATTGTGCACTGTGTTCACCTCAGGAGTCTGTGAGGGAGCCAAGTGGAAGAAAAACTTAGGTGAAGAGGGAAGTTTGTTCATATTTTCTGATCCAGACAAAATGGCAATCAAATATGGCCATTCTTTATTTGCAGAGCTATTCACTCAAATGTTATCACTCAAATGTTATCACCACAGTTATCACTCAAATGTTACATAGAAGGAAAACAAAATGCACCTCCCCAGAATTATTTCTATTGTGCTTAGGGAGTATGTGTACTGGGCCAAGGATTTTATGTGCTAATAGCTGATCTAGTGTTTGGGCCACTGCCAAGGCACTTGAGCCACTGCATGAGTCTTAACCCTTACACTCTCCCTCTTAGGGCAACGGCTTTAGCAGCTAAGTAGGTACATTATAGCTAAACACTACAGCAGCAATGTAGACAGCAACCACATAAAAGTATGTATCCTAAGCTTTTTAGAGTTCTTCCAAGAGCTCATTTCCAAGTGCCTTGGAACTCCCACCAGTTTTATACAGGGTTTACCTGTGTTTTCTGGATATTTTGTATTTTATGATTCATTTTTGCAGGGCCTCTTGAATGGATTTTTTATTATTAGGGATATATATATATATATATATAACATGTGCTCCCTTGTGCTGTAGTAAGTACAAGGTCATGCAGTTTTGTAACACAACACAGTGGATTTGACCAGCTTTTTCTGTTAACTGTGTAATTACATACTATGAAGCATTCAGGGCTTGGGCAGTGTGACATGCTAAGGCTTCTATATCAAATTCAACTTTGATGGCCTCTCCCCCAGGAAGGAAAAAAGCTAATGGGTAAAACCACTAGGGTGTCTATTTGGATCTGTGCCATCTAGGATATACTGTGTCCCAATTTTGCAGTTTCTGATCTAGAGTGGAAACAATGCGAATTGGAATGAAGGGGTGTCTCTAAGTGCAACACTCACTCCAATTGGCTGGGAGGTATGGCCACCCATGGGACTCACAGACCCACAGGTACCCAGCCAGAAATCTGTCAGTGGGCTTGGTTCCAATGTATGGCTGGCCATTTCACCAGCAGAAACCACCCACCACTACTTGGGTAGTGTTACACAAATTTGGAAGTACCTCCTCTGTTAGTCTTTTGGAATCCCTTTTCTTCTGTACACTTTGGGGCAAGGCTCTGCAGTTCATCATGTTTAGCAGGGAGCTAGCCCCATTCATTATCCAGGGCATAGCCAAACTTTGGAAGACATGGATCCATGTCCCAGTGGAGAAGTTTCTTAACATGTCGCCGAACTGCTTTCCAATTTGCTGTCATTCAATTGCCTGTCTCCAAACACATTTAGTTGTCCTATGTTGCAAGGGTGATACTCCAGGTCAAACCATTAGCTGAACTGGCCAGCAGTTCACTGCACACCCTGGAGTGGGACATGTTGTATACTTGAGCATAGGTATGGGCCCATCCATCAAGCTGTTAGTAGAACTCTTAAGTGTGGTAAGACAAATGTGTAAGGGTAACTAGGATAGGCAGATCATGTCTATCTAACAGGACACATCCCAGCTGGTCATCCTTAGACAGCAAATTGCCACTTTGCAATGTGTGCCCAGAGTGAGTATACCATACCCTTGGGTCTTTCAGCACAGCTGGTGAGATATTTTCTTCAACCTGTAACAGGACGGGGGTACTCATGATGGGCCATAATGCTAGAATGAATGTAGTTTTCAGTATGGTGGCTGCAGTGGCAGGTGTGGTCACAGTAAGCCTCAGTGGCCATTCATCAGTAAACCGGGGAGTTACAGTTAATTGCACTGTGCTCCGTCTCCTCAGGGTGTCACCAGGGCTGCCCATCAAACGTGGGAAGCTTTTAAAGTCCAGGACCATGACACAAAGATTGTTTCTCCTCCATGAATTATAGAGGGCTCTGACAGCAGTACTCGCCTTCCCCACACTTGCAGCTTTAAAGTGGATCCCTTGTAATGACCAGTAATTTAACAGGGGCAGCTGCACACTGCAACAGGGCTTTTATTGGCACCACTCTTCTGTGCTGGTGTTGTTTATTTAAACATTGTACTACCAACCAAAGGTGATCATGGCACCCCTGCAAGGTTGGAGTTCCTTGGACTGTTACCTGCAGGTCTGTTTTAAGAAAGCCATTGTAACGTTCAGTTATGCCAACTGCTAAAGGATTGTAGGGCATGTGATATAACCACTGAATGCCCTGTCAGAGGGTCCATTGCTGCATTATTTGCCCATTGAAATGGGACCCTCTGTCACTTTCTGTAGTTAATGGCCAGCCATACATGGCACACAGCTGTTGTCATGTTCGCATAGTCACAGCTTGGGTTGTTTGTGGGGCAGGATACACGTAGAGCAGACTTGTAGCCATGTCAATGTCTGTAAAAGCATATGGGCACTGCTGACTCAAAGGTAATGGCCTGGTAAAATCTATCTGCCATCTCGTGAGTGGGATCTGGCCTCACTCAATTTGATCCATAATCCTGGGCAGTGCTTTTCAAAGTAACATTGAACATTAGGGGCATAAACAGCACATTGCCCAAGCGGTCTCTGCATTTACAGCCAACCCTCAAAGGCATTCAGCCTTCATCATCATGGGAACTGTAGCATGTAGGAGTTTTTGGTGCAGCAGCATGGCTGCATCCTAAGCACTATTTACCCACAGAGTAAGCTTAGTTAACTGATACTCTTCATCCTTAACTGGATGCAAAAGGGGGCAGTGAGAAACTACATGGTACACTGTCACTTCTGTAGACAACCCCCATCCCCCTAGGTTTTTTCATATGGAATATCCCCACAGGGGCTGATGGGCTACTGACAAATCCAAGTGCTTCCATTCTGACAGCCACAGGGTAAGACCTTTAAATGCTCCCTAACTCTTGGTGTATATCACTAAGGGGCCAGTTTCATTGTGCACTATGAGTCACACAGCTCTCAATTCAGCCCATTGGCTAATTTGACCAAGCCTTATTTCATACAAAATGGTATTTGTTAGAGGGTATGCTATGGCAGTTTATTGAGCTGCCTGTCCTCTTCTGGCTCCATCAATATATTATGCCTGCTCTGGCACAGTACCTTCCCCAGCTTTGTAAGGGGAAACTTCCCTCATGGGGACTTGCAAGGGGTAGAGTGTCCCAACATATGTCAAGGGACCTAAAACTTGTTGCAACTCTTTACTCAATGGACTAGAAGCAAATGTGCTTCTCTGTTCCAAATAGGCCCCCTACTTGGCCAGTGTCACTGTCTGGGCCATAGCACTTCATGGCTGGATGATCCAATTCTGCACCCATCCCTTTATAAGATAGGTGGTGAATATCTTTTCTGGGGCTTCCTGGGATATGTTTTCAGTACTCTGTGAGGCAGCATATAACGCTGCCAATTGCTTCTCTATGAGACTATAGTGCTTCTCTGCTTGTCTCCATAACTGACTCCAAAATCTTATTGGCTGTCACAGCTGCTCAGTCCTTTGCCATAAGCCCCAACCATGGCTTTCTTCTGTAATGTGCACATCTAATTCAAATGGGCAGCCGGGGTCAGCTACTAACAAAGTTTGGGTTTCCTTAACGGCCCTTTTGGCTAGTAAGAAGGCCTACTTAGCCCCATCAGTTCAGTCCCATTCACTTCTTTTCTTTGTTAACTTATATAAAGGCTTTAGGACCTGTGCCAATTGGGGAATAAACACTCAGCAGTAACCCAGGAGACCCAAAGAGGTCTGCAGCTCTTTCATTGCTGTTGGGCATAGGAAGGCTTGAATTTTATCAATCACTGTGTTGGGGATTACTTTTGTCTTACCCAACCATACAATACCCAAGAATTTGACACACAACCCAGGCCCTTGCAACTTGTCCTGATTTATTACCCATCCCTGACTTTCAAGGTGGGTGACCAGAATGGGAACAGTAGCCTCCAAATCGGCAAGAGAATCAGAGGTTAGCATTACATCATCAATATAATGATGCACCCAAATGGTATCGGAATTTTGACACTTTTCTAGGTCTTTATTCACTAAACCATGGCAAATGGGGGGCTGTGAACATAGACCATGAATAATACAGTAAAAATTCACTGTCGGCCTTCCCACGTGAAGGGGAACTGATCCTGTGCTTCATTAGCAATAGCAATGGAGAAAAAGGCATTTGCCAAGTCCAAAACAAAATGATAAGTTCCCAGTGTCAAAATTAAAGTATTCATTAGGTCAGGAATAGAGGGCACATATTTATGTAAAGGCGGAACCACTTTGTTCAGTTCTCAATAGTTAATAGTCATACACCGCATCCCATCGGGCTTGCGTACAGGCCAAATGGGAGCATTAAATGGGCTCCTGGCTTCATGGAGGATTTATACCTTGACCATTTCTTTAATAGTTGCTGATATTTCTTCATGCATTCCTAGCAAAGGGTATTGTTTTGTGGTTACTACCCAGTGGGTTTCAGGCCACTTAACAGGTGTGTGTTTAGCATGTCCCCACACCACGAGTTTCACTGCCCATACTCATAGATGAAATTCACCATTAGTGGTTTGCAGGGTTAAGTTTCTCAACACATCTACACCCAGTATATACTCTGGGACAGTAGAAATGTACACAGTGTACATTTGCAGGGGCAACCATCCAATTCCCAACTTCACCTTTGTTTGGAAACCCGCAAGGTGCCTTGTTTGGTATAACCATAACCATCCACATAAGCATAGGTTCCTGTGAATTTATCCAGTTGCTTATAAAGAAGGGTGCATTATTCATCTGTATCTACAAGGGCCAAGACATGCTGCACATTTTGTGGGGACCAGTGGACTGCAAGGTACACATAGGGCCTCCGGTCTTTCCGAGGTTCCCCCTCTTGGATGTTGTGGCTTGCTTCATATATAAAAGTAAACACTGGCTCTGTGGAGCACCCGGTGTCCTTTAGCAGATAGTCACTGAGTTGTGCAGTTTCCCTCACTTGCTGAGGTTTCTGGACCCTTCCTGTTCATCACTGAGCAGGCTCTAGCTGTCTCCAAATGTCTAAAAAGACCATGTTCTGTTGCCTATCTATATTAGTTGGCTCTACCCTGGCGGCCACTAAATTATTTCACATTTCCTTCCATGTGACCTTCATATGACCTCTCTTATAGTCCTGGCCTGTGGGCTCTGCTCTTTTATGAGATGGGGTTACATCGTTCCTTGTTGCCACCAGACAAACTTTGGTCCATTGGCTCTTGGCCTAGCCGAGACCAGCCATCATGGCTGTTACCTCACGAATTGGGTTTCCCACATAATGGGTCAAGATAGCCATCAGGGACCCAAATGAAGGAGCAGTAGCATGGTGTATCATCAGGTCCTTCATCTGACTCATGAATCTCTCGGCATCTGGTTTCTGTTTATTAGAGTTAAAGACAGCATGGCACATGCTCATTTCCCAGACCACCTGTACAAGTTCAGCATATGTAGCCCATTGGCTCACTGAATCTGGTAATTCTCCTGCATCATTCCAGACCATACAAACAGCTGTTTGGAGCCACTTCATCAATGTATGATCCGGGTTTCCCCCAGCATGCTGCAACACATTTAAGGGACATTGGCACAGCAGAGGATGGCTAGTAAGTGATGCTAACTTTTCTATCTCAGTGCCAGAGCACACAATGTCATCCACGCCCATGTCCCACAGGTGCAGTAGCCATGCAGCTATCGGCTCTCCTGGCTTCTGCTGAAATTGTTGTCCAAATCAGCCAGTTCTGACTGTGTATAAGGACAGTACATGTTGTGCTGCACCATGTGCAGTAGGCCAATGGGCCCAATGGGGTGTCCCACTCACCCCATGTCCTGATCATGTTTCACCTTTTGTGTCATGACCAGACAAGCTTGTCAGATGGGTCCCACTTCTTCTTCCTCATCTGAACTACCAACCAACACAACTTGGTATTCCAGCTGCACATGTGACTGCTGCAGTTGCTCACACAACTGGTGAATTTCCCTCTCCTGTTTTAATGTTTCTTGGATGGTATTTTGTAACAAAGACAGGAACACCCATCCAACCAATGCAGCACCTGTGTGGGACTTCATTTCCCCTATTGCCATTTCAGCCTGCTGCAGGACACCTAGCCCTGCTGTGGGGTCATTGATGGGTGTCACATCTGGACAAAAACATTACTGAGATAACCACTCAGCTACACCAGCCCACACACATGGCAGGGTCACCCAGGGTCTGTACTCCCTATATCCTCAGCCAGCGGAGCAGTGGGAAAACACATCAAATCCTGCCAACTACAACATTTGAGCACTGTGTACACCTTGGGAGCCTGCGAGGGAGGCCAATTGGATACTCATATTTAGTACAAACAACTTAATAATCAAGATAAATAATATTTACTGCAATATTTCAAAATAATGCAAAATTGCACAATAAATAAAATACCAAGATCTTAAATAAAGATAGGATCCTATCCTGTATTCTTGTACATCTCACTGCATTCATTTCACCCTAGACCTTGCTATCGGAAGGCAAATTACTCCAAGACAAGAAATGCATCTTAACTGAGCTTGCTTTTGCATCTCATCCAAAAAGTGGATGCACATTTTGTTTCATTCCCTGAGCAAGTGCAGGGAAATCTTTCCCTTTCCCTTTCCAAAATAATCTGATGTATATGATGAGCCTATTCATATGATTACTGATTACTTTAAAATACAGTATAGGATGGATGATTAAATAAAGTAATTTATTCTACAATACTCACTATGATTCACACCATGCTTATTAATAATTCTGATGTTGACATGTCATTTTTTTTTAAGATAAACCTTTAAGCAATAACTGCATAAGACCATTGAAGCAACCAGTAACATCACTGAATTTATTATATTTATTGGAACTTTCCCAGAACAAGAAAATTAAATATTTGTGCTTCTGATAATTCTTATTTTGTTATATACCTGTTTGCTCATAATGATTTCTATCATATGCGGTCAGCTTATTGACCATTCATGTATTTCTTCCTTAAATACCTTGCTGTCTCAGAATTATGTTATGCCACACAGGTGACACCCAAGCTAATTGCAGACTTGGTGACAGAAAGAAACACAATTTCCTTTACTAGCTGCATGGCACAGGTCTTTACCATGCACTTGTTTGGCAGCATTGAAGACTTCATCTTTACAGTGATGGCTATTTATGACTGCTATGTGGCCATCTGCAACCCCCTCTACTATACTGTCATCATGAGCAGGCAGAGATGTGATGCCCTGGTCATTGCTTGCTGTGCTGGGGCATCTCTGCATTCCTTTGTCCAGTGTCTCTTTGCTCTCAATTTATCCTTCTGTGGTGCCAATGAAATAGATCACTACTTGTGTGATGTGTATCTTTTGCTGAAATTGGCCTGCACTGACACACAGTGGGAATCCTAGTTTTGACAGTTCAGATATGATGGGTTTGGTGACATTTGTGGTCTTGATGATATCTCACTTTTTGCTATTATACCCCATCAGGGTTTACTCTACAGAAGCCATTATACACCATCAGGGTTAACTCTACAGTAGCCACAGCAAGAGTGGCTTGTAGTCTCACAAAACAGCATTTCTGTTCTTTGTGTCTGTTCTTTTCACTTAGATTAGACCAACCACAACATTTCTAAAAGATAAAGTGTTTGCTTTTTCAAAATTATTTTTGTCCCCATGTTCATCCTTCATATCTACAGGCTGAGATTTGGAGATGAAGAGTGCCTTAAGGGAATTGTGGTGACAAATCATTTTTAATTAGAAAGTAAATGCTCTGAAGAGCATTCTCTAGTCATTACACACACTGTTTAAGTGATATTTGTTTTATCTCAAGTTTATTAAAGCATGAACTCTGGTATGAGAAAAAATAAATATAGCTACTAGCATCAGTACCTCAATGTTGTAATTTATCTTGAGCTACTTTTTTCTTTATCTGTGTTTCTTACATTGTTCCCTGACATTTTGGTCATTTCTTCCTTGTTAATGTCTTCTTTCACCCTTCCTTTATGTTTTTCCTCTGGATTTTATTCACAAGTCACTAACTTTAGCCCATCTTTCTATACTTTGCTTTCATGAATGAATCTCCAAACATACATAAGCTACACTAATACCGATCATCCCTGGCTTAAAAGGCCCATAAGACTTATGATCTTTCCTGTATTTCTCATCAAAATATAAAAATGGGGCATTAGAAATTCAGAAATATATTTATTAACTCATCCTATGCTTATATGTGTACATTGTAACAATATAAAGACCAAAAATTATTTATGTAGGGTCTAATTAATAAAAATATTTTTTAAAGAAATAACATATAGAAAAATTGGGAGGATTTTCCTAAAATTATTTTAATGAGATCATTTTTAAAAATCACAATATTTTAATAATCATATTAATACATGCTATGTATATCTATACTGTGTATCCTCTTCACTTAGCAGTGAAAAGTTATTATTGATAAAAAGCAGGTCAGCTATATAATTTATTATCCAATCTGAGCAACTATAGACATAAAATGGCATAGTGTCAGGTGACCTGTATACCTGGCTACATTTAAATGCCTAGGAACTTCTGGAAAACCCAGTGAAAAGTTCAGGGCCAGTTGAGGAATCTCCACTTAAGATAACTACTTAGTGCCAATGGTAAAATCACAAAGGCAAATACTCATACTGACTTATCTTGAGCCAAAGTATGCTTATATTTTTATTACAATGAAAATGAAAACTATAAATGTTCAAGCTCTTATAGAATGACCATATGTCTTAGAAATTCCACAGATTTGAAAAATATTTTCAAATAATAAATTAACTAATTATAATTACATTAAACAATCATATTAAAGTTTGATTTCAATTAACACAAGTATTTGTGAGAAATTGAAATTTTTTTCTCAGAAAAATATCTCCATAAATGCCAGTTTTGGAATAATAATCTAATTATCTTTATTTTACTGATAAGTAAACTGAAACTCAGTTGATTAAAACGGTTTTCAGTATCAAACTCTCAGCTCTGGTGGCAAGTACTCAGGTAAAATAAATAGTTCTCATGTAGCTGGATGACAATGTATAGGTTTATTTCAAGCTTACCAGATAGGGAGTATTCATAAAAGACAGATCAAAGATTTTTGTTTTGAGAAAAAGTGAAAACTGGAGTTGGTTGAGATTTTTAGAATAGATAAAATAGAAGAATGTCTGTTTAAAGTTTTTAAGTAAAACATATGATTGGGTAATTGAATCCAGATTACCTAAAGAGGATTATAAACTTGTTAAATCCTATCAGAAAATTGCTCCCATATTTTCCCCAGAAGCATCTCTAAAGATAGTCAAATATCTTTCCTTAATTATGAGACAATTTTTCTTCTCAGTAAACCTCCTTTTGACTGAGACAATCCTTAAAGATTCTTGATCAAGATAAAAGAACTATCACATTATAATTTTGGGTAAATCATTAATTGAAAGTATTACTTAGTTAATATTTTGGATTTTGATGTTTAAATTTGGATTTGGGCTCAAATATATTTCAGACATTACTGACAATAATATTACTATACCATTGTCCCTTGTTTTCTTTTCTCCCTCTTTCCCTCTTTGACTCCTTTTCCCCTCTCTCTTCTCTCTCTCTATTTCTCCATAAATATATATACACATATGTTAAGAAAGGCATTTAATGATCAGATTTCATAGTGGCTTTCATAATAACATGACATGTAGACTATGGGCATGGGCTTTACACTATGATATTCTGCTCAGTTCTTCATGCTTTCTTGATTTAAAAACAATAATAGTAGCTCACAAACACACAAAGACTCTTTCGTTATTTGGCAAAAGAAAAATTCTAGAGTTATAGGGTATGATGCCATGTAATTAGCTTTTAATTAGAATTTTTATTCATGATTTATTCTATCTTTTCCAGAAATATTCTAATTTTTATTATTTTTTAATGTAATTTGATGCCTTTTATATTTTGTGACCAAGTAATGAGGGCTAGCTCATCTCCTTAGGTTTAGCCTTGTATACCTGGTAGATACCTCTTCCCACAATATTCCTTAGTTTACTAAAATTCTTGCCCATCCATTGATCATGCAAATTTTTAAAAAGTTAGTACATTGTAAATGTATTCCTCCTAATTAGTATAAGTTAGGAATGTTCTTAAATTTCCTTAATGATTCATGTTGTAAACTGATTTCCATGGAAAACCAAACCTGAGGCACAGTTATATGTTAACACTATTTTCATAAATATAATTCCTACAAATTTGATCTGAGGGAAAAAGAAAGTGAAACAGAGATGTGGGAAATCCAATAAAAATGAACATGTGAGAGAGCCAGAAAGAACTTCACAACAGATATGGCTAAGCTACTATGTCTCAATAAGAATGTTTAGAAAATCAGTGAAGACATATTACACATTAATACTATCAATGACAGAGTTAAAATGAAAGACAATTGCATGTCTGACTGTCTCACATCTCTTGAATTTTTTGCTGAATATTCACCCCACAAAGATGAACTCCCATGGGAATTCTGAGTTACATCGATAGATACCCTCATCATCTCACTGTTTAAAGATCCCACACTTCATAGTGTCATGTTTCATCCAAGGTTAGAAATAATGAAAGAACTCTTAAGCTCCAGGCACATTTCTGGCCAACCATAAATGCATTACCTACCTGCCAGCATGCAACATGACTCCCAGGGATGAGCGTCCCTGGCACTGAAAGAGTACTACCAAGCACAGGCTGGTGATGCAAGTGGAAAAAGACTTTGAATAAATGGGGAAAAATATAAAGACAAATGAATTTATGTGGCTATGAGACTTTAAAGTGGGTTAGGAGGTAATCTGAGAGGTAACACATATGCATGTCTCATCAAGATATCATAGAATTCCAAAGTAGATAAGAAACCAAATAGTAGGGCTCCTGAGGGCTCTTGAGGCATCCAGGTCCTACGGTCATGGCAGATAGTTCTGGAGTTTGGTGCCTTGCCAGTGGGCTCTACTTTAGAGTTTGTAATCATGAGTGTGACAGACTTGGGCTTAGATGTGACTTCTCTACACATGCTTCTTCTATCCCTTTTATTTGAACCTATAGTTGGTACTGAATTGGTAGGTGTACATCCAAAAGACCTGAATCTCTGGGGTGTCCATATGCAAGCCAGACCCTGAACCTCTGTGGATTTGCAACACCTACTCTACAGCTCATTGGAATCACCCAGGTTAGCTAAGAAGGAGATGATGATGGACAGCACCCATCCCAAGGAACAGAGAGATTTTACATCTTCAAGCAAGAGAGCCCCATCCATAAGCCATAAGGGATTGAGGCTCCCTCTCTATTAGTGGTAGAGTGGACATCACCACCACAAAATCCTCAAGATTGGGGGATAAAATATGGATGACAGTGGTCTTACTGGTATTTGGTACATATTTATTGTGATTCTAGCAATGGAAGAAATTATATGGATATGGAGACAGTGGCCACTGAGGGTACTGAGGTAAGGGAGAGGGAAAAGGATGTGTAATATGGGGGCATTTTCAGGACTTGGAATTGTTCTGAATGACATTGCAGTGACAGATATAAGCCATTATATATCCTACCATAACCTACAGAACTGAGAGGGAGAGAGTGTAAACAACAATGTAGAGTATAATGTATGCTTAGTGGCAATGCTCTATAATGTGTTCATCAATTACAATGAATGTACCACACTAATGATAGAAGTTGTTAATGTGGGGAAAAGTGGGAGGTGTGGGGAGTGTGGCATATGGGAATCCCTTATATTTTTTAAGTAGCATTTTATGTAATCTGAGTAACTTTTAAAAATAAATTAAAAATATGTATTTAAAAAAGAACAAAGTTTGTGTTCTACTGATCACCTTTAATGTATTTGTATTATCAATTTCATTCATTTCTTTCTTATCTTTACTCATGCTCGTTACCTCCCTTTTTCCTTTACCCTTTTCTGACTTCTGAATGTTAGGTTATTTTATATTATTTTTTTCTATTCTAATTAAAGAACTTGAAGCTATACATTTTTGTGTAAGTACTACTTTTACCTCATCCCAGAAGTTTTGATACGTAATATTTTCATGATCACTCCATTTTAAGTATTTTTAAGTTTCCATTATGATTTCTTTTTTAATCCATGAATTATTTAGAAATGTTTTAAATTTCAAAATATAAGGGGATTTTGTGGTCTTTTAACAATTGACTTTTAATTTAATTATATTATGATCAGATATTGTGGTCATTATTATGTGATTCTTTGAAATTTGTTCAGGTTTTTTTTGTGGCTTAGATATGTGGCCAATATTTGTTAACTGTTCCATGTGAAAAATATATATATTCTCATTGGTTGGTAAAACTTTCCTTATATCCATGAACCAAGCTTTTTAGATGTGTTGTTTAAATTACTAATTATTTGTTGTCTACTTGACCAACCAATCATTCAGAGAAATGTAATATTTCCCTATAGTTTTATCAATGTTGTTACATATTTTGATGCTATTTAGAATTATTATACCTTTCCAATATATTAAAGTTTATCAATAAAATAAAATAAAATAAAATATTTTATGTTTCAGAGAACAGAAGTATAACCACTAATTAGAAGGCACAAGGAGGTATATTTTTCACAGTTTTACACTATGAAATAAATTTCTTCATCTGGAAAATGAGAAATAGTGCCATTTATTTTCATTAATGAAGGCTGCTTTTTCAAAAAGTCAATCCCCCATATTCTGGCAAAAATATCATAAAGCTAAAAAGCTGGCAGCCTGGGTTATTATTATACATCTACAGAATAAATTCTTATTGTTTATCAGACTTGCTTCCTGAAAATAGGGAGAGTCTTTGTCCTTATCATTCTACGTCATATCATTCCAAAGAACCAAGAGGAGACTCTCTAAGCTTAGGTGATGGAGATTGACTATTAGAAATTTTTGTAACTGAGAAAAAATTTTTAATATTACTGGTGGAAACTTGAGTAATATTTTACATGCTTTTCTTTCAGCCTTTTGAGTAATGAACCTAGCAGGTTTTACTTTCTTGGGACTTCAGACATGCAATATCAGTAATAGTATCCCATAATTTCAAATATTTTAGAGCAAAAGCATAAGCAGAAGGGTATTTTGTAACATGTGTTTATTTCTGTTTATTAGACCAGTTCAATTTCATCTTTTTTTGAGATGGTAAGCAGAGGAGATGAAGATATATACACAAAGCAAGGATCTTTGGATTCCAATGGCTCGCCAACTCCTTAAGCTCTAAGAAAATAAAAGTTATAGTCCCAATATTTCCAAAGTCAAGTTTCCTGAACAGTGACCACTGGCTACATAAAAATTACTATAGAAACTTTTTAAAAATAAAATTTTTATATACCTCTTAACCTGCCCTACCTAATCAGAATCTCTTATTTTAGGTTGTGTTATCTGTTCAAAAATCTCTCAGGGAGATTCCAGTTGTCAGCCACACTGAACAAGTGCTAATGTAGTCTTCTTTTTAAAAGTGAGGAAATGGAGACCCATACACACCAGTGAGTAATGTCCATACTGGAACAATAGCCATGGATTTATGTGGTACCAGGGCAAAGGATTTTGATTTCTTGTGTATACATTCTAAACCAGAGTTCTTGCTGTTTTTTTTTTTTATCTTTTCTATCTTCAATTCTTCAACAGAAGTGTACATTTCTTAAGCATTAACTATGTGTCATCCTTAACATAAGTAATGTTTACACAGACAAACAGAGGCACATGCAACATACATACCACAACCATCAACATAAACAGTAACTGGATTATCTGATTTGTGGAAAATGCAATGGACAATGGCAGAGGATTAGTCAGTGATAAGTTCACCTGCTGGAGAAATAGTCCACTTGTGTCTTATGGTAAAGGCAAAACATATCACTGAGGCAAGTGTCAGTTCACATGAGAAGGCATACCTTTGTTTCTCCAGAAGGAGCCTTTCTGGAATTCAGAGCTAGAAATTCTGATTAGGTAAGTCTGCAAAGCAGTGAGAAATGGCTCACTGTATTCATTAAAGCTGTTTGTTTCAAAGATTAGAATAAATATTGTTTACCAACTATGCCTGACTGTAAATTGTTTTTGCCCCATTGATTTGAGTCACAGTAATGTATTCTTCAATGGTGACTGCTCTTATTGAGCTCTTCAATTTTTCTGTGAGTCATGTTGTATTAATAGGGACTCTGGCTACAGAGCAGAGGTAAAGATTAAAGTCCAGGAACCGAAGCATATTCATGGGAGTTACATTTAAAAGAGGAATCTTAAAGCTAAATTTGTCCAATGTCCTTGAATGGGCAAAGAAATTGAGCTCAAGAGAAAGGAAAAGTCTTTTCCTTTCACCAGAGAATAAAAGGTCTTTTGTCTTGTAAACTTGTTTCACCCCTTTTACATTCAGCTCTCTCCTCCCCTCTCAATCCAAGCTAGGTTTGGTTTTCTCAGGAATCTGTGTTTAGGAGCACTTATATCACAGTACTTCAGAACACTGCTAGTTTTATGTATTCTACCTTTCAGGTAATACATACAAAATGAGTGTTTAATGTCACAGCATCCTCTCCACTCTGTAAAGAAAATCACATAAAGGCAAAATGTGGAAGAGAAAACAATAATGCTGAGTGGGGTCCTGATGATATTCTTCCTTTAATAAAATTTTGCTGGCCTAACTATTATAGAAAAATTATCTGATTACTAAATATTAGAGTGAATGTAATAATAATGATGATAAATATTACATCTGTAAATTGTGTTGAGGTCTCATTTATTCCTTTCAACAACCATGTGTGGTTGCTCTTATTGTCTTCATTGTGCCAATGAGTTAATTAAGGCTCAGAAAATTTTAGGTCATTAACTTAAAGTATTATTACTTCAAACTATTTGCTATTAACCTCCCAGAAATGTTTCCTGTCCAAGAGTTTCTTCATTGCATTCTTTACTTCTGCATTTCTCAGTGTATAAATCAGGGGATTTAACATAGGGGTGATAATGGTATAAAAGACAGCCATCAACTTATCCTCTGAAAAGGTAGTATTGGGGCACATGTCCATGAAAGTAAAGGGACCAAAAAAGATGATGACCACAGCAATTGGGAGCCACAGGTAGACAGAGCTCTGCACCTGCCCTCTGCTGACTGCTTTCTCAAGGTTATCAGGATGACAGTATAGGAAATTAGCAAGATAGCAAAGATCGCCTGTGTGATGGCCCCAGTGTTGGCTTTCACAATACCAACAATATAAGTTTCTGTGCAAGCAAGTTTCAGCAAAGGGTAGATGTCACAAAAGTAGTAATCAATCTCATTGGGCCCACAAAAGGGTAGGGGGACCACAAAAGCCACCTGGATAATGGAGTGTAAGAACCCACCTATCCAGGTCCCCAGCAACATTTTATGGCATCTGTCTCTGTCCATGAATGTCATATAGTGTAGGGATTTACAGATGGCCACATAACGATCATAGGCCATTACAATAATAATGAAAATCTCAGTACAACCAAAAAAATGTGCCGCAAAGAGTCGCAACAAACAGCCAAAATAGGAGATGGTTTTATTCTTGGCTAATAAGTCAACGATTATCTTAGGAGCTGTCACTGAGGAGTAACAAATGTCCACAAAATACAAATAATTAAGAAAAAATTACATAGGAGCTTTGAAAAGGTTGCCAGCATAAACTGTCAGCAGAAGGAGGAGGTTTCCCAGAATATTGACTATATAGAAGAAAGAAAATACCAGAAAATAAACTTCTTTAATCTCCAGGTTCTGAGAAAGGCACCAGAAAATGAATTCAGTTACATTGTTGATTTTTTTCCATGGAATTAACCCAGCAGGGAAAATTCCCAAGAGAGAATTAAGTTATCTGAAAACATAAAAAGGAACACAGCATTGTTTCTAATGTTGCACAGTCAGAAAATCACTTTAGTGGATAATGGAAAATTTGTATTTACTGTTCCTTGGTACAAATACTTAAAGACATGTAGGTCATTTATTCTAATCATTTTATTTCATACCACAATCAATTCATTCACTTCAGATGAGGAAGCAAAGTCCAAACAGATAAAATGTATCCTCTAAGTCACCCACCTAAGAATCCCACATCCCTCTCTGTTTTTAAGGTTGAGTGAATGGTTTCTTTTTTCCTAAATATTTATTTCATTTTTATTATGTAAAAGATAACCTAATTTTGAAAAAAAACTTGTGTTTGGTGATATGGTAATATTTTTTTATCTGGAATAGTTCACCTCTTTTTGACACAGACATGGATATATATGCCCACATTTTTCCCTTGTGAATACAGCCACCCTCCTCATTGCATTCATCAGGAAGGACTCAAGTAGTTGAGACTGAGTGAATTTTGCTGGTTCTCATATTTATGAAACTCAGATTTTTGGGTACATGAGATTAATAATCTCTATTTGGTTTCAAGCATTTTGCAGTGAGGAGATGGTATAGTATAGTAAAAAGAGAATCAAAATTGTCCAAACAAAAATCATAGAAACCTGATTAACTGGGCAATAATTTTGATTGAATCATTTAACATCCTGAGGTTTCTGTTTCCCTATTTGTGCAATTAGCCAGTTATTATTTCACTAACATCTCTATCATTCTAAGAGTTATTTCTACCATGATATAAAATCACTTGTCACACTGAAATAGCCATATAATCCTCATAAAGAGCTAGAGATGAGATAAGACAAAGCAATATAAAGCTGCTGAAGACAAGGCAAGAGCTGTTTGATTTGAAAGTTGGGAAGTGGTCTCTGGTAATTTCTCCATTTTCAAACTGGGGTGGTTTGAGGAATCCTCAGTCTTTACTTTTCCTTTATCTTGGCTTTCAATCACATGTATGTTGACCAAGAAAAGCAATCCAGCACTTCTTCATGCATTCTTCTAACCCTTCAGTTTTCATGGTAGCTTATTTTAGTTCTCTCAGTTTGGATGAATTAAATGCTTCCCAAATAGAGCATCACTCAAAGTTAATTTGAATGGGTCTAGGAGAATTCAGTGGTAGTATTTCAGGGACTCTTATAGGGTCACTAAAATTTTGGGGTGGAAATAGTTTGTGGGATAATTTTTATTTAAACGGCTTTCATTGTGCTTCTTCAAATCCAGCCACAGATATAAAAGTTTCCTCTGATTACATGTTAGGCTATGGTTATACAGTATCTTATAATCATTGGGAATTTTATCTATTTGAGGCCACATCTACCCAACATCATGTCAAATTTAGTGGCTAACAGTTTTAACTGAATTCTGCTGTAACCTACACCTTTGCAGCCTAGCACTTTCGGTTTTGAGGGAAACTGAGAGGTGATGTATCCTTGGGTCTGCAGATCAGAATGGGTGGAGTAGTAACTGAAAGTGTGTCTTCTCTTGAGCAATGCAAAATAATAATAACCACAATGACATAATTGAGATTTGGCACTCAAGCACATCTCTCTACTTTTACATCCTGAATCCCCTTTGGCTTTTCCTTCACAAATTAAAAAATATACTATTTCCCCACTGAGTGAGCCTTTCATTTTAAGGGAGCTGCAATCATAGCTGGTTTTGGCAACTGTGAATTTTTAGCTTAAATTCATCCAGCAGAAACTGGGCATTTTTGTACTTGCTTGAATTGTGACACATTGTCCATACCACAAGGTCTTAGAGGAAGAGAAAGGAGTCCTGCTTTCTCTTTGAATATAGATCCAACTCAAAAGATACTTTCCTCTCCTTTCTGAGAGTCTCAAACATAATAATGTATCAACTCTCCGTTGAAAGGGTTAAATTTTTGTTTGGCATTTTCTTAATTACATTCATGCTAGTCTATATCATAGTCATGAAAGAATATACATATCTTATTAGATTCCTCTTAAATTTACTCTCCTTTACTGCTGGAACAGCATCTTACAAATATATTACATATATAATATGTAATAATTTGAGAGCAGCTGACCAAAATAAAGTAGGAAATGTGCCTTCAGAATTGCTTTATGATTAGTTCCAGAGGATCTTTGGAATTGCTTTGTGAATAGTTATTATCCACATACTCAAGGATTAGTTGGAATCAGCCTTTGTTGGTCCTGCTTCTGTCTCTGATTGTGATCTACCATTTCAACACATCTTTGGCAATAAATGGCCTTATCTCTGATTCTTAGAAGGTCTATTTAAAGAGAATAATGCAAAATGATAATGACCTTTGGAAAGCTTTCCCCCAAAATCTCATTCCTCAGCCAGAAACATATGAAAGACTTAATAATGCGCCTTAATCTCTTTTTAACTTTACACTTTAAAATAATTTTATTTTAAATTTGCTTTTTAAAATTTAAAAGCTTAATGAATTCTCACATTAAGGGCTTTTACACTAATTCAAAACATTTCATCAAATATTTGAGATTTATCTGATTATATTATATATATATTTTATATCAATTAACTTATATATCTATATCTATATGTTTCTATAAAACTGTGTTTTAGGGATATTTAGGTGTTGACTTTGAATTATTCCACTGTTAAAAACTTCCACTTGATTGGAAAATAGTGTGATCAAGAGTGCTGTGGTTCATTGCTTTTCTTCTCA